>PVKS010037695.1:0-18453 GCA_004027875.1 Aplodontia rufa
GAGGTGGTATCTCATTGAAGTTTTGATTTGCATTTCCCTTATAGCTAATGATGTAGAGCATTTTCTCATATATTTATGGGCTTTCTGAACTTCCACTGGAGAGAAGTTCCTTTTGAGTTCTTTAGCCCATTTATTGATTGGATTATTTGTGAGTTTGGACTTTAGTTTCTTTAGTTCCCTGTATATTCTGGATATTAGCCCTCTGTCTGAGGTGTAGCAGGCAAAGATTTTCTCCCATTCTGTAGGTTCTCTCTTGATGCTCTTGACTAGATCTTTGGCTGTGCAGAAACTTTTTAGTTTAATTGCATCCCATTCACTTATTCTTGATTTTACAGCTTGAGCCATGGGAGTTTTGTTAAGGAAGCAGCTTCTGACTCCTATATGCTGTAGTGATGACCCTACTTCTTTTTCTAGTAAGTTTAAAGTTGTTGGCTTAACATCCAGGTCTTTGATCCACTTTGATTTAATTTTTGTGCAGGGCGAAAGATAAAGATACAGCTTCAGTTGTCTACATTTTAGCCTGTTCAACAAATGGTGTTGGACAAACTGGACAGCAGATGATCTCTTTTGATAGCTTTAGTCTTTTCAGTGAAATAGGAAGTACTGGCATCAGCTGAGAGTGAAGCTGGGGAAGGACAAGTTGGGGCTTTAAAGAGAAAAGATTTGAAAGTGAGGAGAGTGGAGAATGAAAGGACTAAGGACAAGACTGCTCAGAAGCATCAGGTTTGTCTTAAGATGCATGGGCATGAATTTAAACTACAGTAAGAATCTTCTTTCCTTAAATCAGCTACTGCTCATTCTCTGCATCTTTATCAATGGAATTACTCAATTAAGAAAACTATTATAAGAACTAATGTCTAATTTTTATAAAGACTTCCAAATACAGAAGCTCTATTCAGTGTCATATGGCAAAACACCTTTGTAAAATCAGTTTATCAAAAGAAGCAAGTTAAATGATACTTATTTCCCAGAGAATAAATCTTGAAGATAAACTTGAGAGAGAAGAAAGTAATATACAGATCATGTGCAGAAAACTTCAATCAAGTCCACCGGGTCTACCTTCCTTCGGCCCACAATGAACCAACCCTACTTATTACCCTGACCATGCTACGAAGTACACTTGGCCTCCTCTCTTCTGCTCCCTTCATGGAGATGCAAAATCATAAATGGAAGATGGTTTGCACTGCCATGAAACTTTAAGGAATGGTCACTCCACCTTACTGATTGAGTGGAAGACTCTAACATAAGATTCTAATACACTCTAAGCTATAAAAATAAAAGATTATTTTTCTATATGCAGATCTGTGTTGTCTTCCCTATTTCACAATAGCCACAGTATTATGATATTTTCCAATTTACCAAAACAAAATGCCATAACCTAAACCTCTGATTACTAATACAACCAAAATTAATCTTCCCAGAAATTCACAGAACTGCACTCTGGTAAGTTGTTTTATATTTAACTCTATGTTTAAAAAAATAAAGTAGCATAGCCCTTTTCACTCAATAAGCATAAATCAAAATACTCAATGTTGTAAACTTCTACTGTAATGTTTTAAACTTCCATTTTAAAAATTAATCTTAAAAGTAAATATTTTACTATTTGTCACCATCTATTATACAAGTTTAAATTTTAAAAAAAGCTAAATCTACTGTTCTATAATAGTATAAGGGAAGTATAAAGAGAAGAAAAATACTGAGGACAAGAATTTTGTCAAAATACCCTTTCAGTAACTTCTAACTTTACTGGAGGAGGAAAAAAGGAAGGAGAACCCATAGAAAAGCAATGCCCCATAAGTTCAAGAGAGTGAAAGTAATGAAAAACAAAACATAACTAGGCACACAAAAAGTTCACATTCTAAAATTTAAACAAAAAGGAATTCATACTATATTAAAAATAAGACTACATGGGGCTGGAGTGGTGGTTCGGTGGTTACGGCACTTGCCCAGCATGCACTAGTATACAGGTTCAAACCTCAGCACCCACATACACAACTAAGTGTCAGATCAAGGAAAGCCATGTGAAAAAATAAGAATTGATCCCCTCTCTCTCTCTCCCACTGTTGTCCTCTTTTTTTAGAAAAAAAAAAAAAAAGGAGACTACATGTTATGCATCATGGGGTTGTTCATCTCAAAATAATAAAAAAGAAAGGACATGCTAAAAATATACATTACTCATCATTATAACAGGGAGTTGTTATGTGACACTTAGAAAGCTGACTTTCTTAGTTTTCTTTTAATGTCCAGACTTATATTAGCATTACAAAAGTGAAAGAAGTCACTGGGCTAACCATATGTTGCCACATCACCCCATTATTCAGGCCAATGGCGTGGAACAAAACAAAAGGAGGTTGTCAACCTGGAGCAGAGGATGTCCTTTCCCAGTCTTGTAAAATAATGCCACTGAAAGCAGAAACATTTTTCAAAGACTTAATAAGCAATAACACCCATAAGCTCCTGTCAGGTAATCTTTCTTTCTTTCACTGTCTCACACCATCAGTCTGAAGGCAGGGGGGGAAGGGAGCTCTCCCTTCCCCCACTTACCACAAGGCAACTAGAGCCTGGGATGACACTTGCCTACTTCCAGCAGGGAAAGGGGTCCCCTCACACAGGAGCAGCAGCAACCGGTACAAACGAAAGGAACCATGTGAAAAGAAATGCAGAACCAATTCTATAATTTTGAAATTTATACTGCGTGGCAGCCTACTGTCTCTTAAGAAAACCACTACTTTCATTTTTGCCTCCTACTGCTACCTCGACCTTTCCTGGTTGGTGAGTCAGTAGGAGGCAAAAATGAAAGTACTTATTTTTTTTTTCTTTGAAACAGGAATGTTCAAAACTGTGAGCTTCAAAAATCATAACATGAACTACCTAATTTTTAGGTGTTCTTTTATTGTCTTTACTAGAATCAATGTATAATTGTGCATGTGTGTAAAACTGGCACCAAGATAACGCTTATAGCTAGTGGATAGAGGTTATCATAAACTTGATAATAAAATTTAAGACCATTACATGAAATACAGATGGTAGATTTAAGAAAAACAAACTCCTTGAGATTAAAATACTGGACTTAACTTTACGGTAAGGGGTCTCTATTCAATACAGAGAATTCAGAATGACATATTAAAGAAAAGGAATCTAAAAGTACAATTAAGTAAGTCAATTTGAACATATTAATTTATAGAGTTCCTGGTTAATTTCAATTATAAATTCCTTTTTTTTTAATAGAGAGAGGAAGAGAGAATCAATCTTATTTATTTTTCATCTGATTCTGGTTTCTCCAACACCCAGTTGTGTATATGGTGCTGGGGATCGAACTTGGGTCCTCACTCATGCCAGGCAAGCATTCTAACTACTGAGCTACCATTCCATCCCCTCAATTATATATTCTTATTGAGCCTCTGTTACGTGCGAGAAACAGAAGTACCACAGGGCACAAGGGAAGATCATCCTTTCCCTTACCGAGATTTTTAACCTAATAGGAGAGGTAAGGAAAATGCCCATATAAAAATGACAAGAAGATGTCAAAAGTACCAGAAGAGAGATGCAAAGAATAGCCATCAAGTATCCAAGGCAAAAGGCACATTCAGATGAGACAAAGCCTTCTGGCATGTTAGATGGTCCTTGAAAAATGCGCAGGTTTTCAAAAACTGGAGGGGAAGATGGAGGGTGCAAAATGAGCACATCACAGAAGCAGAAAGACAGCTTTCTGCAGGCACTGTTTTCTGAAACGTACTTCTGGGAGAAGTCAATAGATGGAACTACAAGAAAAGGATTCCACAGATGAGACTGGAAACCACTACGCTATACCACTCTCTCAGAAATTTGCAATGGACATTGGTTCAGGGAGGTTCTGAGGAGGTATTGCCATAAGCAACTGTTAACCCCAAACCTCCCAAACCTATTTGACTACAGATTTCATTTGAAAGAACATCTATCAATGTCTGAAACACCTTCAGAAATGCTATCCAAGCAAAACCAGGAGGCCAGAAGAGGGTATTTGTAACCTTCATAGAATGCCTTCAACACCAAGCTGAAAAATAGTCTTTATGAAAGGCAACAATAAAAATGATGTGCTAGGTCCACATAGGGATATTTATTATTTTAAACTGATACATACTGATCTTATGACAAGCATTAATAACAAATGGCAAATGGTAAATTTCCATAGTATATATACATTTATTATTGAAACTTTCTTTTTATCTTACAAAAAACAAGGAACAACTTTAAAAAAGAAATAAACTATTACTATTTACAGAGAGATAACACTAATAAAAGTTGTGGGCAAGACAAAATCAGCCACCAAAGCAGAAGCAGGTACAACAGGCATTCTCCAAAGAGACATAGTCCTCGTTTTTTCCCTGTCCCCCCCTAAGCTGACTAGTAACACTTTTTTTTTTTTTTAAAGAAATAGGGACAGTGAGAGAGACAGAGAAAGAGAAACAAATTTATTTAGTTTTTTACATGGCTTTAGTTGCTCCAACACTTAGCTGTGTACGTGGTGCTGGGGTTTGAACCCGGGTCCTCATGCTTGCCAGGCAAGTGCCGAAACCGCTGAGCCACCGCTCCAGCCCTGACTAGTAACACTTTAAAGCCCATGGGTCATTAAAATAAAAATGAAAGCTAAAGCTGCTCTTTGGTTTTCACATATGTAAATGAGAATTAAACATGTAAAATACATTTTCTAAACAAAAAGTTCTGACTAAAACTTAGAAATTCAAAATTAGAATTTTTGGGCTATTTTATTTCCTAAAGGAAATGTAAATATACCAGTTCTTTATTCACACATATTTAATATAGATACATATATGTATGCCCACTTAATTGGAATAAATTACCTGTGGCTGGAACTGAGGAACAGGTGGCCCTTGCATTCCTTGTGATTGCTCATCCATTGTCTGAAGCAACAGGAATTTCAAAACTCTGAAAAAAATTTACAAAATTGAAATTTAAATAATGCGATCAATTCACGTCAATCATATTCCTGATACATGCGTTCAAAAGAGATTCACATGATTCTTCAAAAATTAAGATACCACCTACTCTTACTTCCTCCATTTGCTAAATCCAAGCTGTTTAGCTCCCACAAATATTCAGCCTCAACCACACCCATTTCTCCAAAATATTGTTTAGAAAATATATTTGAGATTAAATTCTATTCTCCAGTCTACCTCATAGATCAATGACACTTCCATTTACTCCACACGTTATGATGACATCATGCTAAGCTCCCTATAATCATGCTCAATATTGAAATGCACCTTAGCTTTATATTCTAAAAACCTTAGGACTTCTAGTACTTCTATTCTTCTACTCATTGGTAATGCTTACTGTGATTTTTAGTTTTAAACTTACAAGGCCAGTCCTATTTCTATGACCGTGTTTAGTCTTTTATGCATACTTTGTTTATAATTATAAAGCATTCATCCATTAATCCTGTAAACCTCTGTTGAAGACAACCACATGTCAGACACCTCCCAAAACAATCAGAATGCAGGAGCTACTTTTATGTGGGCTCTCAACACCAAGTGTTTCTAGGTACTTTTTATATGTTATCTTATAACTAAAAGCATGTAAGTCAAAAACTAGGGTCTCTTTAAACAGAATTAACTGATGAAGAAACCAAAACACATCTTCACTCTATTTTTCAGAAAGCAGTACAAATATTATGGACATGAGTTATTTGTATTGCAAATGTTTTCTTCTACCCTGTGAATTGTCTTTTTAAACCTTACCAGTTGTGTCCTTCAAAAATCTAATGAATAGGAGCTGGAGTGGTGGCTCAGTGGTTACAGCACTTGGCCGGCATGCAAAAGTACACAGGTTCAAACCCCAGCACCCACGTTAATAACTAAGTGTCTGAGCAATGAATGCCATGTGAAAAACTCAATAAAAAAATTGATTCTCTGTCTCTCTCTCTCTCTCACTGTCCTTCTCTCTTTAAAAAAAAAATCTAATGAACAAAAATTTATTTTAATGTACACCAAGAAATCAATCTTCTTTATGATTAATGCTTTCTATACTATTTAAGACCTCCCTACTCTACATTTCCTTATTTATTAATGCAAGCTTTTTTGTATTGTCTTTCAGATTTAGATCTACAATTCAACTGGAATTAATTTGTTTTTAAGATATAAGGCAGAGTCTTATACCCAACTGACCTCAGGCCATCTATTGAAAAGATTATCCATTACCACACTGCGATGCTCTCTGTCATTTGTGTCAAACATCAAGTGACTGTGAGCACACACACACACACATACAGCCCTCTGTCAACACTCGGTTGGGTCTGTAGTAAACTGTACAAATGTTTTTCCCTAGTAGTTATTCCTTAATAACTCTTTACGTAGTATTTACATGGTATTAGATATGAGTAATCTAGACATGATTTCAAGTATATAAAAGGATTGTCAGATTATATGCAAATATATAAGGGACTTGAAGTATATAGTCCTATTTTATATAAGGGACATGAGTATCTGCAGATTTTGGTATCCATGGGGCATCCTAGAACCAACTCCCCACAGATACA
The DNA here is from genome assembly GCA_004027875.1 of Aplodontia rufa. Classification (NCBI taxonomy): domain Eukaryota; kingdom Metazoa; phylum Chordata; class Mammalia; order Rodentia; family Aplodontiidae; genus Aplodontia; species Aplodontia rufa. Next base: position 6,536 of record PVKS010037695.1, read on the forward strand.
CAGGGATATATATATATATATATATATGTATATACATATATATACATACATATATACACACACATACATACATACATATACATATATATGTCTCAATCTTCATTTTCTTTTCTGTTATATTGATCTACTAGTCTCTGCAAATACCCATATTACATTGTAGGGTTATAATACCCAAACACTGAGTAATATGAATATTACTACTACTCTATGTGATTAAAGTATTAATTACTGCAGTTTTACTATAAAGTCTTGATATCTGCTTAATTACATATGTGATCTTAATATTTAGAATAAACCTGCTTGTTTCATTAAAAAAAAATGACTGTTGGGATTTGATAGAGATATGCCAATTACAAAGCAATCTGGGGAGAAATGACACCTTAATATCAGGTCTTCAAACTAAAACAAAAGCTACTTCATTTATAAATTTAATTTCTTTAAAAAATGTTCTTCACTTTCAATATACTGATCTTTTACATCTTTTGCCAGATTATTTCGTGCTTTTTGTTTTGTTTTGGTACCAGGGATTGAACTGAGAGGCACTCAACCCCTGAGTCACATTACTAGCCCTTTTTATTTTGAGACAGGGTCTCGCTAAGTTCCTTGGGGACTTACAAGTTGCTGATATTGACTTTGAACTTAAAATTCTTATACCTCAGCCTCTCACACCTCTGAGATTATAAGCATGCACCACCATGCCCAGGAGTGTTTTATATTTTATATGCTGTTATATATTATGAATTGTTTTTCATTAAATTTTGTAATTATTGTTAGTATACAGAAATAAGACCAATTTCAAATGTAGAGAAAAAAACAGTTTTCATTTTTGAGACAAACTCTTGGGCTGTGATGTATAATCATTTTATGGATTTGACTGTATCTAGTTGTTAAGAGTATGGATAGGAAGGCCTCGGCGGTTATGGCGCTTGCCCGGCACGCGCGAGTACACAGGTTCAAACCCCAGTACCCATGTATACAACTAAGTGTCAAAGCAACAAAAGCCATGTGGAAAAACTCAATAAAAATTCTCTGTTTTTCTCTCTCTCTCTCACTGTCCTTCTCTCTTTAAAAAAAAAAAAAAAAGGCAGTATGAATAGTAATTGTGCCCCCAAAGATTCATGTATTCAACGTTTGGTCCCTAATGCAGTAACATTCAAATGAGAGGCTTTGGGAAGTTATTGGATTAAAGGTCTCCAACCCCAATAATGGATCAATACATTGATGAGTTCACAACTGAATGGAATACTGGGAGGTGACAGAATCTGTAAGAGGTGGTGAGTCTAACTGGAGGAAGTAGATCACTGAGATGTGCTCTGGAAGGGTAATACCTAGTCCCCAGAGTCTCTCGCCCTCCCTCCTCACCTGCCATTAGTCAACATGAGATGGTGGAGCTGAGCTATTCACGTTTCCCACCATGATGGTCAGCTTTGCCCAAGATCCAAATAAAGAGGCCAAGTGACCAAAGATTGAAAACTGGAACAGTGAGCCAAAATGAATCTTTCCTCCTTTAAGTCGATTTCTCTCACTTTGTCCCAGCGATGAAAAGCTAACATAATAGCATTGGATTCATTGGATTCAAGGAAGGAAGAAGGAAAGTGAAGAATTAACTTTAAGAACTAAATCCAACATTAAAATCAGCACTTCACATCTGGTATCCACAGATAGTTTCCTAATACATTCCATGAAAAAAAAAGTTTCTTGGTCAAGGACTTCTATGAAATATTACTTGTTACATGGAATCTCTCTGAGAGACTTGGAATAAATATACTAAAGGAGCCAAGCACACCCGCAATTTTTAAAATCATTTTATATAACTTATCTAATCATGAAGTGTTTTCTTTCTTTTTTTAAGAGAGAGGGACAGTGTGAGAGAGAGACAGAATCAATTTTTATTTAGTTTTTTCACATGGCTTTCATAGCTCAGACACTTAGAAACTTAGTAGTGTATGTGGTGCTGGGGTTTGAACTCTTGTTCTCACGCATGCTGGGCAAGCGCTGTAACCACTGAGCCACTGCTCCAGCCCATGAAATGTTTTCTTTGTGAAACATTTTTAAATATTCCACAGCTTGACTAATGGAAGGAACACAAATTTGGTGCTACATCTGTGTGCTTTTAGCATATGTAACAATGTCTACACAAATAAAATATGAAGGAAAGAAACCAAAGTAAAAGAAATACAGCGTCAAGCCTGAAATCCCAGCGGCTTGGGAGAGTAAGGTGGGAGGAACACAGTACAAAGCCAGCCTCAGCATCTTAGAGCAAGACCCCTTCTCAAAATAAGGACGATTGGGGATGTGACTCAGTGATAAAGAACCCCTGAGTTCAAAGAAAGAAAAAAAGAAAAAGAAAAGAAAGTAATATAGAACACAAAGAAATCTAAAGCAACTATCCGCATAGCAATAATTTCTATAGCATTCAGACAGGTCAATGAGCCTCTACTTAGTAATAAAAATGTGTATAAAATTCTCAATTGAATGTAAACTTACTAAATATAATGAATAAAAAGTAACAAAATCTTTATGTGATATTTATTTTTTCATCTGGGCTTTGTTTCTCCAACACTTAGTTATGCACAACATGGTGCTGGGGTTTGAACCTGGGTCCTCAGGCATGCGAGGCAAGCGCTCCAACCACTGAGCCACCACTCCTACCCCTCTTCTTTAAAGCTGTTTGTTTGTAAGAAAATATCTACATATACCCTTCTGAATAAAAATTTGTCGGTCCTTTTTTTCAAGTAAAAATGGGGTCCATGAAAAAAGTAGTTACTCAGCATGATCTTCAAATACTTTTACAAATGCTTTTCCTTGACATGACTGATGTGCTGCAGTAGTCTTTTAAACATATATTTCATTTCATCACATTTATATCTTACTAAAAGATATAAACTCCAAGGTTGATGTTTGACAAGAATACTCTTATCACTTCATCCAGGACGATTTTTTTAGTGAAGATCTGACCCAGGACCTCATGCATGCCAGGCAAGTGCTCTACCACTGAGCTAAACTCCTAGCCTCCTTCAAGGATATTTTCAAATGAAACATGTATTTTTTAAATATTACAAGTACCTAACAAATAAAGAATACAAAGACTCTAGTTTCATGCCACCACACTGATTCAAGCTGACACACCAGTGGCTTTACAAAAAATGTCTTAAAATTACTATAGAACTCACTTTGATCCTGAAGACCACACAAAAGGGTCTCAAGGAACCTAACCTCAGAAGTCTATATATTTTGAGAAGAGCTGGTCTAGTCCAAAGTCTAAAATTTATCCTTTAGTTTTCCCCTTTAACACCCTGCTTCCCATATCTAACCCATCTGTAAGTGCCATTTGTTCTATATTTCTCAATTTGTCTGTTTCCACAAAGCCACTAATATTACCTGAAAATGAATTATCACTATGTCTCCACTTGGAACTACTATAATAGCCTACTACTTGGTCTCTCATTCTCCACCATTCTCTCCACAATAATATTTTAACAACAAATCAAATCATGACACTTCCACTGCTCTTAGAATAAAATCTAAACTACTTGCCAAATATTTCATGGTCCTGTAAGTAATCTGCCTGCCTCTCCCACACTAGCTCAGTTTAGTCCCTCTCACTGACTACCTTCTATAGGCACTAAAGATCCTTCTGTTCTTGCAACCTGCTCAATGATTTCTGACGTCAAGACCTATGTATACATATCCTCTTCACTAAGCCCAGAATCCCTGAATGGCTGGCTCCAAATCAAACACCCTAACCACTCTCTTAAGTAGTGCCCCTATCCCTCACCCCATTTTTCATATCATCACTCTTTTGATTCTATGCCACAACTGTAACAATTTATAATTCTTTTATTTTTAATTATTTCTTGTGCATCTCTTCTGCTATCATGTAAGTAACACAAGGGCAAGAAATCTGTCACTTTGTTCCCTGCTATGATCCTCAGCCAAGTACCTGGCACAGAATGAACACTCATAAACATCTGTTGAATGGGTAAAAAAAAAAATAGAAATGAGAAATAAAAGTCAGATTTTAGAGTTGCTTATAGTTAGACTTTGGGACTTGAGACCAGTTAGATAATGATGGTGATAGAAAAGTTAAAAATGATTCTAAGATTTTAGTTTGGGGAAAGAGCACATGGTGGTATCACCATCCATAGTAGGTAACAGAGGGGAAATAAAAACAAGACGGATATCAGGAAGGACAAAGTACAAGAAGGAAACACATCAGAAAACTGGAACTTTGAATTATTAGGAGAAAAACCATACATCTAAAATGCTTTTAAAAAATCAAAATTTGCCAAGTAGAGTCTTTGGGGAAGCAGAGTCCCATACTGTCATATATTCTGGAATCATTACTTGTTTATTATTAGCAAAAAAAACTAATGTGATTGAAAACAGTTCTTCTCTTCAGGACATTATAGTCCCCTTAAATCTTTCAAATACTATAAACACTTTCACGTATATCTGGATATAAACTCAGCACACTTTAAAGTAAAACAACCCTCGCCTGTTCTTGTGGACAGCCACATATCTAACGGAAAATGAAAGCACAAAATTGGGAATCTGCATTGCAAATAAACACAAAAACAAAGTCAATAACAAAACCGTTTAGTTTTAAGAGTCCAGGTTCACTAGTGAGCTAATATTTATTTATTAATATGACCCTGATAGGAAAATTATTAAGCAAAATATAATAAAATAATAACAGTCCTCAATGACAGTGTATTAGGTAACCATCTTAATCTGAACACTGCAACAATATAGTATCACTATTTTAAAAAAAATAGACCTTTCCTGTTTTCCATATTTAATTTAGCAAATTTCAAAAAAAATTACTGAGAAAATTAGAAAATTAAATCATGCCGTGTATTTTTTACAGAATATAATTTCAATGGAACTAACTCAACCACTGTATTCATCTTAGCCAAAATCTTAATCAAAATGAGTTTTACTCTAAATCTATAAACATCCTCAGTGAATTTCATCTTTAAAAATTTAGCAGAGGCCAGGAGCCACTCCACCCACCCTGTGTTACCACCTTGTCCTGTGGGCCCAGGACTCTGGTCTGGGCAGCAGAAGCCCAGGTCAGAAGATGAGGATCCCCCCAATTGGAGCCGCCCCAGGTCAGGGAAGTCCAAAAAACTCTACCAGAAAAATGCTTGAGCTTAAAAACAGATTTAGCAAAGTAGCAGGCTACAAGATCAACACATATAAAATAGCTTTCCTACACGCTAACAATAATAATAGGGCAGAAGTAGAAATCAGGAAATCGGTCCCATTCACAATGTCCTCAAAAAGAATAAAATACTTGGGAATTAATCTAACAAGGGAAGTAAAAGACCTCTACAATGAAAATTATTGAACACTGAAAAATTAAAGAAGATCTGAGAAAATGGAAAGACATTCCATATTCTTGATTAGGCAGACAATATAATTAAAATGGCCATTCTGGCAAAAGCACAATACAGATTCAATGCAATACCCATCAAGATACCAATGTCATTCTTTACAGATATAGAAAAAGCAATTCTCAAATTTATTTGGAATATTAGGAAACCCAGAATAGCCAAAACATTACTAAGCAAGAAAGACAAAATAGGAAACCTATAATAACAAAAACAGCATGATATTGGTATCAAAATAGGAATGAAGACCGATGGAATACAATAGAAGACTCTGAAACCCACAAATCTTTAAACATTTGATCTTTGACAAAGGGTATCAAAACATAAAATGGAGGAATGACACTCTATTCAATAAATGATGCTGGACAAACTGGACAGTTACTTGCAGGAAGTTGAAATTAGATCCTTATCTCTCTACAAAGGATATTAAGGACCTCTACAATGAAAACCCTCGAACTTAAAAAAAAAAGAAAGAAATTTCAGAAGATCTGAGTAGATTGAAAAACATTCCATGTTCATAGTTAGGCAGAATCAATATAATCAAAATGTCATTCTGCCCAAAGCTCTATACAGATTTAATGCAATCCCCATCAAGATACCAATGTCATTCTTTACAGATATAGAAAAAGCAATTCTCAAATTCGTATGGAATAACAGAAGACCCAGAATAGCCAAAACATTACTCAGCAAGAAGGAAGAAACAGATGGTATATTCTTCACCTGAAATTATACTATAGGGCTATAGTAACAAAAAAAGCATGGTATTGGTATCAAAACAGAACTGAAGACCAATGGAATAGAATAGAAGATTCTGAGATGAACCTCTATTCCTTTAACTATCTGATATTTGATAAAGGTGGCAAAAAGCATAATGTGGAGGAAGGACAGCCTGTTCAACAAATGGTTTTGGACAAATTGGACAGCCATATGTAGACAACTGAAATTGGATCCTTACCTTTTACCCTGCACAAAAATTAAGTCAAAATGGTTCAAAGATCTGGATATTAAACCAGCAATCCTACAACTGCTTGAAAAAGAAGTAGGATCAACATTACATGACATAGGGGTCGGTAATGCCTTCCTTAACAAGACTCCCATGGCACAAGCGGTAAAGTCAAAAATAAATGAAAGGGATGCAATTAAACTAAAAAGCTTTTGCACAGCTAAAGAATTAGGTCAAGAGTGTCAAGAGAGACCCAAGAGAATGTGAGAAAATCTTTGCCTGCTACAACTCAGACAAAGGGCTAGAATATATAAAGAACTAAAAAAACTAAACATCAAAATCACAAATAATCCAATCAATAAATGGGCTATGGAACTAGAAAGAAATTTCTCAATGAGGAAGTCCAAAAAGCCCATAAACATATGAGAAAATGCTCTACATCACTAGCAATAAGAGAAATGCAAATCAAAACTTCACTGAGATTGCACCTCACTTCTGTCAGAGTGGCAAAAATGAAGAATACAAATGACGACAGATGCTAGAGAGGCTGTGGGAAAAGAGGAACACTGTTACATTGCTGATGGGACTGCAAACTGGTATAGCCTCTCTGGAAAGCAGTGTGGACACTCCTCAAAAAATTAGGGCTGGAACCGCCTTATGACCCAGCTATCCCACTTCTGGGTATTTTCCCGAAAGAGCTAGAATCAGCATATTATAGAGATACAGCTTTATCAATGTTTATAGCTGTTCAATTTACTATAGCTAAATTATGGAACAAACCCAGATGCCCATCACTCAACGAGTAAATTAAAAAACTTTAGTACATATATACAATGGAATTTTACTTGGCTATTAGAGGAAACGATATTATGGCTTTTGCGGCCAAATGGATGGAGATGGAAAAAATTATGCTAAGTGAAATATCCCAAACTCAGAGATTCAAGGGCTGAATATTTTCTCTGATTTGCGGAAGCTGGAATATAATCGGAAACAGTATGATATATGGCTAAGCTAATAATAACCTCAACATGTATGAATTTTTACCAGAATGGGGGGAAACCTTGCCTAGGATGCTGGGGGATGTAGGGAGGGGGGCAGGGAGAGGGAGGGAAAAGCAAGGATATCAAGGAGCCCAGCGGGAGAGAATATGGTGGAATCAACTCATAGGGGAACCTTCAACTTCCATGAGAAATCCAATTAACATGGGGGCTTAATAGCAGGAACCAAAGGTGGGGGACATGGAATGCATCAGCCTTGACTTACTCTGTCATTATACATTTGTTCTTGATTGTTTGATAATGATTCCATCCTAAATGTAAGACCATATTTAATGAATAAAAACAAAAAGATCCTTATCTCTCACTTTGTACAACAAATCAAATCAAAATGGATCAAGGAACTAGGAATTAAACCAACTATCAAACAACTGCTAGAAGAAAAATTAGGACCAACACTCCAGCAGATGGGTGTAGGCGATGACTTTCTCAACAAGACTCTCAAAGCAAAAAAAATTAAAGTCAAGAAACAAAAAGCGGGATGTTATTAAACTAAAAAGCGTTTGCTCAGCCAAGAAACTATGAATAGAGAACCCACAGAATGGGAGATAATCATGGCCTGTGATTCTTCCAACAAAGAATATCCAAGATTTGCAAAGAACTCAAAAACCTTAATATCAAAAACACAAACAATCCAACCAATAAATGGGCCAGAGAGCTAAACAGAAACTTCTCAACACGGCAAATCAAGGAAGCCAATCAATACATGATGAGAAAGTATTCTAAATCACTTGTAATCAGAGAAATGCTAATCAAAACTACATTAAGATTTCACCTCACACCAGTCAGATTGGCAAAGATGAAGAACATAAACAATAACAGATGCTGGAGGAATTAAGGGGAGACAGGCACACTAGAACACTGTTGATGGAACTGCAGACTGGTACAGCCACTTTGGAAAGCAGTGTGGAGACTCCACAAAAAATTAGGGATTAAGGAAGGGATACCCAACTATCCCTCTTCTGGATATTCTCCCAGAAGAATTAGAATCAGCACATAACAGAGACCCAACAACATCAATATTCATAACAGCTCAATTTACAGTATTAAATTATGGAACCAACCCAGATGCCCCTCACTGGATGAATGGATCCAAAAGCTCTGGTATATAAATACAATGGAGTTCTACTCAGCTATTAGAAACAATGATATTACAGCATTTGAAGGTAAATGGATGGCAATGGAAGAAATTATGCTGAGTGAAATTAGCCAAACCCAGAGACTCAAAGGTGAAATGTTTTCCCTTATTTGTGGAGGCTAGGATAAAACACAGGCTTGGTTGAAAGGTCAAGTTTATGTACTAGACTCATCAAAGTCAAAGCAAAACAATCTAGGGGAACCATAGATACGCGGGGGAGAAGGGGGGAGGAGGGGAAAGTGAAGGATCATATTGTTACTATACATGCATTTATGATTGTACCAAAACTTAACTCCTCAATAAAATTTAAAAAAAACCAAATGTTTAGCAGAAATTGATCTGAAACAAACCAAAATATATTTCAAAGAACTGACCTTTTTTTTTTTAAGAAAGAGGGGACAGTGTGTGTGTGTGTGAGTGAGAGTGAGAGAGAGAAGCAATTTTTTATTTAGCTTTTCATGTGACTTTCATTCCTTAGACACTTCGTTGTGTTCCTGGTGCTGGGATTTGAACACAGGTACTCGCACATGCCAGGCAAGAGTGGTAACTGCCGAGCCACCACTCCACCCCATGATTCTTAACTAATTACAAATAAAGATTTAAAATTTATGCAGAATTAAAAAGAAAAAAGATGAAGTTTCACAAAAATATCTGCAAGAAAAGTCACTTAGTGCACTGTACTGTGGAAATGATTTTTCTCAAAAACAATCACCAGCATTATACTACTAAAATCCCCTACTAGTCTTTATATAGAAAAAAGTTTTAATTATAATAAAGATGTTTAGCTAAAGAAAAATATTTCATTCATTCTATAAACAAAAAAAAACCAATGATTTAACAAGAGGGATATAAAGACTAATCAATCTTATAATTTTTAAAATTAAATTTCTAACTGAATTTAAAATTTAAATTGACCAACAAAGGGTACCAATAGATACTTATCATTAAATAGGACTACTCTTTTTATTTTCAAGTATATATTTTGGTAATTCCATCATATTTTTGAAGTCTTACTTATGAAACCATGCATATGAATCTAAAGAGATTTTGGATAAACAATATCAGTAGTTTTTTTTTTTTCAGAATTCAAAAGGTTGATGTATACTAGTCCAAGCTTATTTAACAGTTTCCTTCTCTTGAAATGAATTTTCTGTTCAATCTTAAAGGTGATTCACAAAATCATCAGTATTCCTTTAAGTTAAATATAACATTTAAATACTTTCTGAGAATATTAATATCACACATTTCCTGACCAAGGCAACTATAACTTAAGAGGAACAAAACAGAAAGAGGAACAACCATACTAAAATAGTAGCACTACCTTATCCTTCCCAAAAAAGTTATTCACTTAACTATTATGTAAATATATGTGAGATCTATAAAATGAAAGAACATAATGGAAACTTCAGGGTCACTGATACTCGGCAATTCTGAATACTCAAATCCAGAACTAAATATTTTTCTTGGCACCAAGTCACCATTAAGCAGGAATATTCCTGACGTATCCTCCCATCTCCCTTTAGGTGAGTCATCCAGTATTTCTCATAATCAAACAAGTATGTATCCATACCAGAAAACATAAAGAAAAGAAAGGACTTAGGCTCAATTATTCATTCATATATTTCTGCATTATAATAGGCAAGTTTTTAATATTTTTAAATTTAAGTTTTTTAACAGAGAGGGAGAGAGGGGGGGGGGGAGAACAACTTTATTTAGTTTTTCATTTGGTCCTCGCACCTCCAACTCTTAGTTGTGTGCGTGATACTGGGGTTTGAACTCAATACCTCATGTATGCCAGGCAAGCACCGAAACCGCTGAGCCACTGCTCCAGCCCATAATAGGCAAGTTTTTAACAGCTACTGGTTAACTATCAGATCCCTAAAGAGAAGAACAAATATTTCTAGAGCATCTCCATCTCAACATTTATAGTTTAAAACATTAACCTAGTGCAAACCTCACTTAATAAAGGCATTCTTCACCTGAAGGAATCAAGAGTGTTTAGAGGAATGGGTGGTTTCCAGGTCTGGAGCTGAGAAAGTATACGGTGAGCATGAAATATTTTGTTGTTTCAGAAAACAAAGTCATGATCAAAGAAAAATGGAGATATATTAGAGATACATATGCCAGCTGGATTCTCACTGGTCACCTTTTGAACAATATGTGAGTATCAGATTATAACCCATAGAAAAAAGTAAGAGCATGAGTCCATAAAACACATGATAAACAGTAGAAAGGGGCAGTACTATATTTTCATTGGAAAACTAAGTTCATTATGAAGACAGTTGTTTATGAATCATTATTCTTGTTCTAATAATGTGATTATCAACTGATCAATACCTGTGAAATATTGAAGAATGTAAAACAGATAAATATTTAAAATATAAGCTTTTTTGATAAAGCATAATTTAAGAAGACTTTCTTTCAAGGTACTGAAATAAGTTCATAGCACTTGGCAAATCTCTTCTTTGAACTAAGTCATTTCAGAGCTGTTGCTGTACTTCAGACATGTTCTCTAAAACATATGATCATTTCTCATTAGGGTAACATACTGAGAGGATTCTGCTTTAGAATGCAGACAAGTTTATATATGAGCCCATCATTTCGGAGTTATTTTAAACTGAAGTATCACTGAGAAGTAACAAACTGTAATAATCGGTTCTAATTTTTGATTATGGTTCTTGCTGATACATGCTGGTTCAATTTTATCTTCAACATACATCAATACGTTAAGAGCCTTAAATAAAAAAGTTCTAGCACATGAGACAGAATCTAAAGTAACATCAGTCAACTATTCATTTCCAATATACACTGATTCCTATTGATATCAGTGTAATTACTGTAACTCACGTTCTAATTTACCTAATATAAACTCTTTGTGACCTCCTATTTTGATTCTGTCTTGAGAACTGTTTATTTGTTATTGTTGACTGAACCCAGGGGAGCTTAACCACTGAGTCAGATTCCCAGTCCTTTTTATTTTTTATTTTGATTGCTTAGGGCCTTGATAAGTTGCAAAGGCTGGTGTTGAACTTGTGATCCTCCTGCCACGGAACACAACTTTAGTCTCAGACTTAAAGTCGCTGGTTCAGTCTATTTTCAGTTTAGCTCCTTGTGTCCAGATACATCACTACAGCTGAAAGTGACGAGCACTTGGCAAAAGCTGCCAAGGCGGCCACTTGTGTTTGGCCCCGCTAATAAAGCTGTTTTCAACACAGGCAAAGAACATGAAAGCAACAGCTCATGGCCAGCACCTTTCTGAGTCTAATTTGGTTCCAGACAAAAGTACGCAATGGGATTTTATTCAAGGACACTGACTGATGACTTAGTGGAAGGAGGGCAAGATGGGTAGCAGGAGGGAGAGCAGCTGCAACCCCAGCAGGTGCAGG
>PVKS010037696.1:0-18452 GCA_004027875.1 Aplodontia rufa
ATATTGATTGAAACAGAAAAAGTATTTGTCAAAATTCAATATCCATCCATTCATGATAAAAATTCAGAGAAGGAGTATAGGGGAATCTCCTTAACTTAATTTAAAAAAACATACAGCTGACATTATTTTAACTGTGAAACACTGAATACCTTCACTCTAACATGGGGAAAAGTCAGGGGTGTTCTCACCACTTCTATTCAACAAGTTCTAATCAGTGAAATAAGGAAAGAAAAGGTGCTTAGATTGTAAAGGGAAAAAAAATTAAAAGTTTTTAATTATCCACGGCATGATCATAAAGAAAAGAAAAAGAAGTCCTTCTAGAACTAATAAATGAATTTGGAAAGATTACAGAATCAAAAAATTAAGTTAAAAATCAATTATATTTCTTGGTCATACAATGCCCTTGAGGATCACTAAAAAAAAAAATGAAAGAAAATTGAAATATTTATGTGCAATTAACAAAACATGCACAAAAGTTGATGCCAAAAATTATGAAATTGTGATGAAAAAAATCTAAATAAATGGAGAGACATTCTATGTTCCCGGATTGGAAGTCTTAGCATAGTACAGATGCCAATTTTCCCCGAATTAATATATAAGTTAAACAAAATTCCTATCATATTTACAGTAAGATGCTTTGTAGTTATAAGAAGATTATTCTAAAATTTATATGCAAAGGCAAATAAGTAAAATAGATTTTAAAAGCTTTTGAAAATGAAGAATAAAACATGAGGAATTTACTCTATCTGGTTTTGGCTTATTATCCAGCAATGGTAATTGAGACTGAATGGTATTGGCAGAGGAATAGACACAATGATCAGGAGAACAGAATAAAGGATCCAGATATATCCCACAGAAGCAGACTGAACTGAATTATGACAAAGATGTAAAAGCAATTCATTGGCGAAAAGACCATCTTTTCAGTGAAAAATACTAGTGTAGTTCTTTATCCATAGGCAAAAATGACTCTCTGTGTGTAAAGTCAGCTAAAAATGAATGATAACCTTAATTTAAATGTAACAATCAAATGGAGATCAAATATAAAAGTGTAACATTTTAAGAAGATAATAGGGGAAGATCTTGGAACGTAGGGCTTGTGAAGAGTTATTGGAGTTAAAATCCAAGAAAGAAAAATTGATAAATTTGCCTTCATCAAAATTAAAAGCTTCCATTCTGCAAAATACCCCGTTAGGTGGAAAAAAGAAAAAGAACCTTTGAACCGAGGAAAAATATTTCAACTACTACATGATAAAGAACCCATATCTAGAATTTATAAAGGATCCTCAAAACTCAACAGTGAAAACCAATCTAATTAGGAAATGGGCAAAGGACCACGCAGACACATTCCATCAAAGATATATAAAAATGGCAAAGAAGTAGATGAAAAGATGTTCAACACCACTCGTTTCAGGGACGAGATTTCACTACAGATCTATTAGAATGTCTAAAATGCAAAAAAAAGTGAAATGATCAAATGCTGGCCTAGGATTCAGAAGTATCACTGTAAAAGTACCCCTAACCCAGAGCAAATAAAGATATAGATTTTCCATTTCTTTTTATAGATTGGAAGAGTTTGATAGCACAGGATCAACCTTCATCATCCTATACAGCTACGGAGTAAGTGTTCCCTTTAGAAACATCATCCCCGTTCTAGTTAGATACAAGAGATAGTGAATCCCCATATAAAATCACAACTACAATGATATCAGGAATAATAACACACTAATACATAGCTAAGATATAGTTGGGAAGGAAAGGGTATTAAGTATAAAGCCCCTGAAATTCAAGGAAATATATAGTCAATTCCACTGTCACATGATTCTTTATGGGTTTTGTATAATGTGAATATTTAAGGAAAAATTAACTTCTTTCTATTTTTCTAAAATGATGTGCTAGATTAGGGTATGAAAGAGGCAAGGTTCAGTATGATTAGTAGTGTTATTCATATTTTAAAGTAGCAAGTCTCCCTTCTTATTGTTGAATTCTCAGGTAGTATAGAACATTAAATCTAATAAGTATTTAAAAATTTCAACTTATAAGTACTGCTAGAGAATGAATGTATTCATCAGATTTCATTATTAAAACAAATCTGTATTGTGATGATGTTTGGAGGTGGGGCCTTTGGGTACATTGTATTTTCATAAGAGAGGACCCATAGAGCTTCCTTCCCCCTTCTAATGAATGAGTACATAGCAAGAAGTCACCATCTATGAACAGAAATAGGAACCCCTTAGCATACATCACATCTTCTGGTGCCTTAATCTTGAGCTTTCCATTCTCCAGAACTATACGAAGAAACATATCTTTTTGTAGTTTATAAGCTACCCAGTCTATGATATTCTGTTATAACAGTGAAGAATGGTATGCACTTAATTTTTATGTCTTTTTTTTTTAGTGGTCATAAAATAGTTCATAATGTTGTTTCATTCATTTACTAAACTATTCCTCAATTCCTGATTGGCAGGTGGTTTCCAGTTTTTAGCATTAATTTTTTACACCATTCTAGTTAAAATTTAAGCATAGCATAATTAGGTGGCATTTATGAATGAAATATAAGATGGTTCATCATTAGAAAAATCTATGAACACTTTATCTATTGCATAAAAATTTTAAGGGGGAAAATCATAATTATATCACAGTGACACAAAAAGTAAAGATTAAATTTAGTCACCAGTTCAAAATTTTCTAAAAAAAAAAACAATTATAAGTAAAATAGGCATAAAATGAAATTGTATTGGAAAGAGTATCAGATCTTAACCACTAGATAATCAGAGAAGGTAAAAATTACCTTGGAAGAAAGAAACATAGTTGTCAGTTGCAGATGATATGATGTCTTAAAAAATCAAATAAAATCCAACAGAAATGGTTAAATTATTAAGAAAATTAATAAGATGGGTGAATGCAAGACAAAATGCAAAAAAGTATTACTCAGAGCAAGGCACAAAGGAGGGTTGGTGAAGCCACTATAGACTAACAATGAGGCAAAGGAATAAAAAACAAATAGCACCTTCTTGTTTTTTTTTTACTAGCACTGAAAAATTAGCAACTGAAATAAAAAAAGCCATATCCAAGACTTTGTCGAATTATTTTTTAAAGCATCTAAAAATAACTTAATAAGAGAATTATGTATTTCTTATTAAGAGACATAAGGTGGGGCCAAGAGAGAGGGGCATATTATATCTTCTCTTGGGAATAATAAATGGCATACACATGCTGCTCTTTCCCAAAATCAGTGAATCCCCATGAATAGTTTTGGAAGGATAGATTATTTGTATGTGGAAGAACAAATCCAGAGTTTAATAAAGAATAGTCATGAAGGGGTAGTCTTTAAGACATTGAGATATATAAGTATGAATATAAAAATGGTTGGATAATGATACAGAAGCAGATAAATAGAACAATGGCACATAATAGAGAATGCAGAAAATACACTGGTATGTATGGATTTATTAACATGATAATGACGGTATTTAGAAAAGAATAGTCCCTCCTATTACACTATATATAAATAGAGTAGATGAATTGAACATCTAAATGTAGGGGAAAACTACGTTTTTACGGTAACTCTGCTATAATAGCAAAATACTTTAGGATTACAGTGGCTTATCATAGGATAGCTTCTTGATTATTCCAAGTCTGAAGAGATTCTGGAGACTTCAGCTTCCTTCCAGGTGGTGACTCAGGTATCAAGGCTGCTTCCATCTTGGTCCCATTCCATTTGGAATGTTTGATTTAGAGGTGTGCTACTCGAGGGGAGGAGAGAGTTAGAGAGTCGTACAGGGGTATTCATGCTCCGGAGCAGACATGACATAGACCTGTGTGAGGTCTATATATATCCCACTTCTGCCTGCATCTCATGGACTGGAATGGGTCATGTACTTTTAAATTAATTCTAAAAGAAGCTGGAAATTGTGGGAATGTATAAATGGACATTCAGTCAGGGTTAAATGTCTAAGTGTAAAAGTATTGTCAAATATAGAGTCACATTTTTATAAACTCAGTTTTTGGGTGATTTCTTAGGATTGTCTAGGAAAGAAAAAGCAATAAAGGGAATAATTAGATTGGACTACAGAAGAGTGGGTATTAAATAGTGAAAGATGTAGAAAAACAAAGTTTAAAGGCAAGGGACGGATTAAGATATTTGCCACATACATAAATGACAAATGTTATAATTCCTAATGTGTAGAGTTTGCATAAAGGAAAAAATTGCAGACCAACCAATAGAAAAATAGCAAAGGATATTAGCAATTCAAAAATACATATGGTTAATAATATGTGTGTAAGAAAGTATTAGAGTATTGTGATAGTAGCATAAAAATTAAGTATAGTTTAATTTTGTTCTTCTCTCCCTTCCTCTCCTTCTTTATTCCTCCTCCTCCTCCTCCTCCTCCTCCTCCTCCTCCTCCTTCTCCTTCTCCTCCTCCTTCATGGTGTTGGAGTTGGAATCCTGGGCCTTATGCATTCTGAGAAAGTGGTCTACTGCTATGCTAAACCCCTAGCCCATAATTTTCAATAAGAATCCAGATGACTCATTTGTGGGCTGTCTACATAACTGAATACCATAAATTATTAAAAGGCAAAAAAAGTGGATCTATACACCAGGACATGAACAGAAGTTCTTAATATACAAGTGGACATAAGATATACAAATCTCTATGGACTGTGATTATAGTTTTGGGGGAAAAATTATGAGATACCTAGATCGATAATATAATATAATAAAAAACAAAAGTATGACAAAAACCAGGAAGGATATAGACAGAACTTAAAGTTGTTTATCTTTGAAAACTGGAGAAGTTGGAGCTGGAGCGGTGGCTCAGCAGTTACAGTGCTTGCCTAGCATGCTCAAGGACCTGAGTTCGAACCCCAGCACCACATACACAACTGAGTGTTGTAGCAACAAAGGCCACATGAAAACTGGAGAAGTGGAACATTCACATTACAGTATTTATTGTTTCCTAAGTGATAACTTTTATCTTTCTTTTTTGTTTTTTTTTACACTGTTTGAAGAAAACACCATCAATAGTACTCACTCATTTATCATTTATTCATTCACCCCTTTACCCAGGCATCCAACCATCATTCCATTCATTCATTCTCTACCATCCAGTGAACACTGAGTAAGCATCTATTCTCCGGCATGGTGGTGTTGTGTTTACCATGAATACTGCAATTAACATTTAGGTTATCTCAGCTTGGAATAAGAAGGATGCCCATGTGTTTTTTCCTCCTTCTAGTCAACTATTTAAAAACCAACCAACAAAACATAAAGTGTCTGCTTGGTGGCCTCTCATGCACACCATCTGGCTTGGCTTCCCTAGCCCCTGGCCTTTGTGTGCCCTGTAGATGACAGATTAGTGGGGGACATCCTTTATAGTCGGAAATGGAGGTCAATAAAATCTGCACCAGGCATTCCAAATTAGTATCATCCCAGTCAGGACATCCCAAAATAAAATTTGTTTCAAAAATAGATCTAGGAGGAGAAAAAGTCAGAATTGAAAACAAACAATTAATCCTCTTATGTCACTGATTCTGTGAGAAAACTTATTGAAAAAAAAATCAGTTTCTTGTTCAGGTGCAATGATTTTGCTGGTAAAAAAAAGAAAAAACAGAACAAAAATAGAGAGTCCAGTGACATAAAGGATACTATAGAGCAAAACAGGAAGTCGTTTAATGGGAGGGAATAATTGACCTCAGAGTCAAGAGGCATGAGTCGATTCTTGGATACCAAGGTTTTTGCATTTCTGAAATGTTCCACTGATGCTTTGTTGACCAGATTCCAAATGTACCTTGTGATGAAACTTCGTTTGTGCCCATCCACTGGCTTACCTATTTGGTGAGAGGAGGGCATCCACAATGTTGAACAATAAATCATTTAAATGGTTTTTACATAGGAAAGAGAAACACATGTTCCTATTCTAGTACACCTACTTCTACATATACATATTTGTGTGTGTCTGTATCCAAGGGTGCATGTGCATGCACTTTTATAACTTGCACTGATTTCAGTTGATTTAATGCATAGTTGGAGTGATGAACTAAAATGAATCTTTCCTGCTGTAATCTTTTTTTTTTTTTTAAAGTGAGGACAGTGAGAGAGAGAGAGAGAGAGACAGAGACAGAGAATCAATTTTTATTGAGTTTTTCACACGGCTTTCGTTGCTCCAACACTTAATTGTGTACGTGGGTGCTGGGGTTTGAACCCGTGTACTTGCGCATGCCAGGCAAATGCGGTAACTGCTGAGCCACTGCTCCAGCCCCTCCTGCTGTAATCTTAAATATATCCTTGATGAGCGTGATGATGCATTCCTGGAATCCCAGCAACTCCAAAGACTGAGGCAGGGGCTGGAGAGGTGGCTCAGCTGTTATGGCACTTGTGGTGCTTGTCTAGCATGCACAAGTATGTGGGTTCAAACCCCAGCACCCTGTACACAGCAAAGAGTCTGAGTAACAGAAGCCACATGAAAAACTAAATAAAATTGATTCTCTCTTTCTCTCTCTCTCATTTTCCCTCTATCTCTTAAAAAGATCATGAAAAAAAAAAAAGACTGAGGGGCTGGAGCAGTGGCTCAGTGGTTACAGCGCTTGCCCAGGATGCGCAAGTACATGGGTTCAAACCCCAGGACCATGTACCCAACAAAGTCTCGGAGCAACAAAAGCCTCATGAAAAACTAATTAAAAAAATTGATTCTGTCTTTCTCTCACTGTCCCCCTCTCTTAAAAAAAAAAAAAAGACTGAGGCAGGAGGATTGCAAGTTCAAGGCTAGCCTGGGAATTTCAAAATAAAAAAACGAATAGAGTTGGGGATGTCACTCAGTGGTAGAGTGCCCCTGGGTTCAATTCCCAGTACTGAAAAAAAAAGTTCACTTTGTTTTCTTATTTTTCCCCCAAACTGTTAGGGAATGTATGTTGAAAGTATATAGGCTCAAAAGGGAGAAAAATGTATCTAAATAATATTCCATGTGTTTGGTTCTTACTTGTAGTTTCAATTTTGTAAAACAATAATCTGGAGTAGTTTCTTTTTGAAAAATTTGGTTTCTGTTAAAACTCTTCATGTAGCAAACAGAATTAGATCTTTAAGATCTTTACTCTGAGAATTGAAGCAAAACTTCTCCTTAAATGAAGTAAAGGAGAAGGTGGATTTATCTTCATTGCCATCTTACAGGGGAGGAAATGAATGTTTAAAGACCCAGCCCATAAGTGGAAGAGCCCATCTTTGAGAAGGTATACCAGGGGCTGGAGCAGTGGCTCAGTGTTGGAGCACTTGCCTGGCATGTGTGGTGTGAGGACTTGGCTCCGACGTCCTCACCCAACTAAGTGTTGGAGAAACAAAGGCCAGATGGAAAAAATAAATAAAAATTAATTCTCTCTCACTGCCTTCCTCTCTCTTAAAAAAAAAGGAGGAGAAGAAGAAGAAGAAGAAGAAGAGGAGGAGGAGGAGGAGGAGGAGGAGGAGGAGGAGGAGGAGAAAGAAGGAGAAGAGAGAAGGAGAAGGAGAGAGAAAGAGAAGGAGAGAGAAGGAGAAGGAGAAGGAGAGAGAAGGAGAAGGAGAGAGAGGAGAAGGACAAGGAGTCCCAGTGGCCCAAACACCAGCAAAATGCTCTCAAGGAATGGTCCCCCAAGTGTGTTTTGTTAGTGTCTGTTGACTTGCTCTCCTCTGGGACAGATTCGGTCTGGCTCTGACTCAGACAGGGAGATGATTCCAGAATTGAGGATTTGGAAGGGGAACAGTGTTGTTTTGTTTCGTCAGTTGTTGCTTCCCACAGGTTGGAAATGCCTAGGCTGCTTCCTCTAAGCTGGGCCTGGAGAAGGAGCTGCCTTCCTACTTGGTTTTGGGGGTGCTGCAGACAGAGCCTTTGTTGCAGCAGAGAGGGAAGGGGCATCCCAAGGACCCGCCCTGGCCGAGGAGGGAGAGCTGGACAGGAGGCAGCAGACACGTAGAGGGGCTTTGTAGGACTGCTGGCCCCAGCAGGCTTCCTGAGCTGCAGTCCCACATCCCTTCCCTTGCCAAGGCGGAGCAGAGGAGGCTGACAACTTGGCCTTGGGCCAGAGGCTTGTAGCCAAAGGGCACTAAATCAAAGTGAAAAAGAGGTGACATTTTAAAAGCAAACGACATTTCTTGTTTGTTTGTTTTAGGCAGCAGAGAGAAATAAGTTATTGTAATGGCAAAAGGGTCGAAGATATAAAACAACACTGCCTAGAATATTTTAAAGTTATTTGTTTGTAAAAGCCCTTTCTTTAATGAGTGTGTCCCGTTCTTCCTAAGCAACTTTCCCAGTGTTTCTCTAGGTGAAGATGGTGACTGCCTAAATTCTGGTTTTGTCTGAAAACTGGAGACTCAGTATGAGTGACGCTCTTATGCCTTTAAATTAAGCAGAATATTCTAGTTCGTAATCTCCAGAGGAATATCCAGACGTTTTCTGAGATAAAAGTTCTGGTTCCAAATATTTCCACTTCTGGTTTTCCAACACTTAGTTGTGTATGTGGTGCTGAGGTTCAAATCCGGGTCCATGGCAGGCAAGTGCTCCACTGCTAAGCCACTGTTCCAGCCCCTTTTTCTCTAATCTTAATTTAAGATTGGTTTCTTAAATCCTTGATGACTTTTTGTACTTTTTGACATTCAGATATGGAAAAGTTTTCTAAATTCTCACCTTCCACTGCTGAGCTCAGCTTTGTATTCCCAGAGACTTGGGAAAGTTGGGACTGAGCAATGTAACGGGGGTACAAATCTGGGGGGTACAAATCTTGGGGTGGGTTTCTACAGAATGGAGGAGACACCAGGCATTTGATTGCTTTGTGATTATAGCTTTATTGTTTTATTTTATTTTTTTACTTATAAGTATGAAATATTTCAGGAATATAAAGACTGTGTAAAATAGTAGCACCCACACACTTGCAACCCCGCTGAAGACATACGGCAAATCACAAATTTATTTATAAGGGAAAAATACCAACCTACCAAAGCATGAATTGGAAAGCACTGGGGTAAGATTGGAAAGAATGCTCGCTCTACTGTTCCTTTAAATTTATTAGCAACATTTTAATGAGCTTCTGTTTGTGCCACTGAGGTTGCAGAGATGAAAGATGCCCTTTGTGACCTTGGTGTGATTGCACACTCATAAGAAACACACGCAGTCATGCTCATAAGCACAAGTACAGGCCATAGCACACTTCAGGAAGGGCTATGGTAGGTGGAGGCTCCACTAAGAGATCATGAAGAGTGGGAGGTGAGGATAGGGGTGAGTGATCAGTAAAGGTTTCTTAGGGCCTTGAGCTGCTTGTGAAAGAAGTAGGGTTAAACCACGGGGTGCCAGGAAGGGGACCCATCTGCAGAAAGTCTGGGTGGGACCGAGCACTGGTGAACAGATTGGATGGACTACTAGGCTGTGCTGTCTGAGACAGGCAGGACCGTGGAGGGTCTGAACGCCAACACCAAAGATCAGGGGCTTTTCAGGGGGGAATTCAAATGATTACATTTGCATTTGAGAACAAGTGCTCCTCATAGTGACTAAGGTGCCTGGAAGAATCTGAGGACAGTCTCAGGGCCTCTGCAAATCTCTTGGAATCTACACAATGTGATAGAGGCATGTGTGTGGTGTGTGGGTGGTGTGTGCGCTTTCCCCTGGGTACATCCTGGTTTGATCTTCCATTTTAAAATGCTTCATAACTCTCAAAAAGAGTAAAGAACTGTGCCAGGACAGAAGAGCAGGATCAGATTGGAAGGTTATTGCCCTGGCTGAGATGACAATTCGTGAAGTCCTGGACTGAGAAATTGTCCTAGGGATGGAAGGCCAGTACAGTCTTAGAGAATAAAGCTGTGGATCCCAATCTGATTGGATCTGCGGGGGGAGGGGGAAGGAGAAGTCCACTCTAAGGCTGTGAAACACTGATGTGCTAGGAATCACCCTGGGCTTCTTTCAGATGTCGATGCTGACCAGAAGATCTGGGAAGGAGCCCAGGATTCTGCCTCAACTTCAAGCTTTCCCCTGGGTCATGGTGATACTGGACTACGGTTTGGAGAATGAAGGTAGCACACTGTCCTGGATTCTCAAATTCATCTAGCCTTAGTCTCTTTCTTTAATAATTCTGTTGTGGGGCACAGCGTGGTTGGTATTTAGCAGCATCCCTGACTTCTCATTCATGGAAGGAAGTTCCTCGGAAGTATAACTAACATTTTCTCCGAGCATTAATTTATGCCCTTATGGGAGGGAGGCACCACCCTAGTGGTCACAGCTCAGGCTTCGAGTTAAAAGCACTGGAGGTGTGTTAGGAACTATGGGAGTCTGGCCTCACCTGGACTGATTATATTCTAATCTCAGATTGGTGTGGAGGAGGGTGCTAGACAGCCTTCTGGAATTCTGATGTGCAGCTGACTCTGGGCTTCATGGCAGAACCAACAGACTGCACCGGAAGGCAGAGGGGAGCTGTGTGGGCGGGGTGAAAAGATAAGACTTCAGATGTAAATAATGATGAGCTCAGTGTGCCTGGGGTCATGTAAATGCAGATACTCATTTTGATTTTCTGGGCCACCAACAAGCCTTGTGACCTTGGGCCCATATTTTTAGTATTTTTTAATCTGTCAATTCTGATACTATGCTTTATATTAAGTATCGAGGGAAAAGGGAAAATAAATGATGATGGGGAAGTAATAACCATCTACCCTCTCACACTGTTACACACACACACACACACACACACATATTCGAGGGTTCTTCAGAATTTTATTTGAAAAACCATATTTTGGGAGTTTTTGGAAAAAATAGGACAAGATTTTTGTCAGGAGTGCCTACTACGCCAATTGTTGGGAGTGTGGCCCGAGTGGCGGCGCTGATATCTATGCCTGCAGGTGACCACTCTCTCTGAGAGATTGCACGTTCAGTGACAGATGCAATGAGACAAGTTCCGTTTTAATATTCTTCGTTTAACACAGCACTTGAGGGTATTAATATCACAATTCTCAAGGGATGTCACACTACAAATCACACTTCTATATTCTTATCTTACTTAGTCACAGCACACATAATATAATCTAATAATTAGACACCATTTATAGGCTATTCTTAATGCAATAAGCTCAAGGCAATAGGTAAGAACAAGCTCATAGTCCTCTCACCAGCATCGGTGTGATGTCCATGGTTACCAGCAGAATGCACGTGGAGTCCTCGGGCAGGTCAGGTCAGGCACTCTCCAGGAGCCGAGGTCAAATTGCAGGGAATTTGCAGTGCCTGAGGAATCAGGCAGGCAGGCACTCACCAGGGAGCCGAGATCAGGCGCTTTCCAGATGGAGTCCAGGTTGCTGGGTTCCGTTGCAAGCTGCTTCAGACTCTGGAGCGGAGTTGCTGGGTTTGATGTCAGGTTAAGCGGGTTGCAAGGGATAGAGAGGAGGCATGCAATGGGCGTAAGGACCAATGTCAGTACGCTTCCATTGTGGGGTATGTCTCCCGATTTCTTGGTTGCAGGCCTCCGTTTTTATCCTCTTTTTGTGAGGTCAAGGCCCACTTGTGGATTTTCTCCTTAGTATGGATTTTTGGGTAGGTCCCACCTGGTTAGTAAGATAAGGGTCGGCCCATTTGTGGTTTTTTTCATTAGTATGAATTTTTGGGTAGGTCTCACAGCTGCTAATCTTCTGCGAGTTATTTTTATTACAACGTAGGAGCTGTGGCTCAGGCTAAGTTGCTTCACGGTGTAACTTGCGTTTTGGAAGCTTGCTCTGTGTACTAGATTGTGTCTCTGTCCACTCTGGACAATTTTGTAACACCAGAGCAAGGAGTGATTTCCAGAAAAAAAAACCATAAACAATAACTGATTAATTCAAATAAATTAACAATAAAAATTTTAGCACGTTGGAAGTCACCATCAGTGAAGTTAAAAGCCAAAGATCAGAAGAAAGCGTTTGCATGGGATATAGTTAATACTGCTTTAACATAGAGAATACATAATACACTCCTGAAGATCACTTAGAGAAACACAAACAACCTGAGAAGAATTAGCAAGAGATATGCAAACTGCAGAAGAGGAAGCTTGATGGCCAGTAAATTTAATACAAGATGTTTAACTTCCCCTGGTGTCAGGCAAATGCAAGTTGGAATTTCAGCTAGGCCTCAATCAATTTGCAAGTCTGATAGCTTGAAGTGTTTCGGAAATTATTAGGTAGATGGAACTCATGCTTCCGATGGATGTGTAAATTAGTGATACTACTTTATGAGCAACTAGGTAATATTTAATAAAATTAAAAATGTCCAATAACCTATAATACTATAATTTCATTTTGTTATTTCCAAAAGTAAAAAGCTGGAAATGTCCAAAATGCCCATCACTAGGAAAATGAATAAGTAAAATTGCTTTTTATGTAATGGAATATTGTATACTTTCATCAAAGTAAAGTTCTATGTATTAATATCGATAAATACCACCATGATGTTGAATAAAATGATAAATTACAGAAGCATAAAGTATATCCTGTTTATATAAAATGTAAAATATATAAAACAATTCTCTGTTTTATTTATAATCACTTACATTCATAAAAAGAAAGATAAAATTCATGTGTGTGAATACTGAAGTCCAGATTCAGGATATTGGCTGTCTGCTGGAGAGGAGAGAAGTTAGATTTGGAGGCCTACACAGGGTAGGGAAATTGAATAATTTGTTCTGGTGTCAACTGTTAGAGAAGAGGAGATTCTAGACCCCACCCCAGGCTCTGGCCCAATGTTTTGTGGTTCATTCTGAATTTAAAGTATTATCTCCATACTTAAGTTTTCTGGATGAGCTGTTGTGCTCAATCCCTTCATGGTAATTTAATTGGAAAAATTCTTTTTTTTTTTTTAAAGGGAGAGGGAAATGAGAGAGAGAGAGAGAATCAATGTGTATTGAGTTTTCCCCATGGCTTTCGTTGCTCTGACACTTAGTTGTGTATGTGGTGCTGGGGTTTGAACCCATGTACTTGCACATGCCAGGCAAGCACCATAACCACCAAGCCACCGCTCCAGCCCCAGAAAAATTCTTATTTATTTATTTTTTTAAATTGGTGTGTTATAGTTGCACATAATGAGATTTGTTGTTACATATTCGTACGTGCACACAATATAACAATATAATTTGGCCAACATCTCTTAATTGGAGAAATTCTTCTTCTTTTTTTTTTTTAAAAGAGAGAGCGGGATAGTGAAAGAGAGAGAGAGAGAGAATCAACTTTATTTAGTCTTTCTTGTGATTTTTGTTGCTCGGACACTTTGTTGCGTACGTGGTGCTGGGGTTTGAACTCGTGTCCTCGCGCATGCCAGGCAAATGCCGTAACCACTGAGCCAACCGCTCCAGGGTCTAATTGGAGAAATTCTTGATGGGATGTCAGGACTGATAAAAAAGGAACAAGAGAGATGTGTGGCATCTCAAAGGAAGTGGCCCAGGACAGATTATAACGGAGGGACTAAGCAAGGAGGTGGGACTCAAGTGGAGTGTCTAAGGAATGCAAAGAAAGGTGTTTCAAGAAAGAGGATTCTATGGATTTTGCTGTTCCGAAGTCAAGTGAAGTAAGCATTGTGAACGAGTCACCTGGTAGATAGCCTTCAAAAATATTCCCTACAGGGATAAAAAGCTGTGCTACTTTTTCCTTATCCAAAGCAAGGTACTCTTCCCAAAAAAGGCAGGTTAACAGGAGAAGAACATAACAAATTTATTTAAGCAAAGTTTTATGTGACATGGGAGACTTCAGCAATCAAGACCCACAGACCCATGGAAAGTTGTCCATTTTTGCACTTAGTGCAACAAAGAATGAACAGTCCTGTAGAACTGTGATTAGAAAACAGGGTACAATCTAATGGTAAAAGATGGAGGGGGAAACCCAGCAAAGCCGGTGTTCAGATTCTTCTTGGACTAAGTATCATTACCTCCCCTCAGGATTGGGCATGACCTCTGGAATGGTGGCCCTTGAAGGAGAGGGAAGAAGGGAGAGAGTGAAATTTCTAGGTTTTATGGCTTGCTTTGGGGGAGAGGAGTTTTAGTTTCTATGTCCTGCCTTGGGGAAGAGGAATTTAGATTTCTAAAACTTTTTGGGGAGGGGATGAGGAAAAGAGGCTGTAGACAGGTCGGCAAGAGAAGGTCAGGGAGACTTTGTTCCTGAGGCTCTTACTTTCATTGTGCCTTAGATTGTTTCCAGTTTGGGTGTGTTACCAATAAAGCTGTTACAAACATTTGCATAGAGGTTTTTAGGTGAACATATGCTTTCATTTCATTTTAGTAAATACCTAAAAGTGGGATTTCTGAGTCATATGACAAGCATGTGTTGAACTGAATAAGAAATTGTTAAATTTTTTTTTCCAAAATGGCTCTATCTATCATTTGTATCCCCACCAAAAATGAATCAATGTCCTTGTTATTCTGCAACCTTGCTAGTTTCCACAAGTCAGCCTTTTAATTTTAGAGATTTTAGGTCTGTGGTAATACTTCTTTGTGGTTGTAGCTTACCTTTGCAATGATTATTGCTGTTGATTATCTTCTCAGATATTTTGTTCTTTTTTTTTTTAAAGGAAAATTGTTTCCTATGGTTGAGCTTTAAGAGTTCTTTTGTATGTTTGTCTCAGTCTGTTTGTGTTATGTAACATAATGTCACAGGCCAGGTAATTTATAAGCAATAGAGATTTATCTCTCACAGCTCTGGAGTCTGGGAAGTCCAAGATCAAGGTGCTGGCAGGCTTCCGGTCTGGCAAGAGCTCCATCTTTGTTTTCAAAATGGCCCCTTGTTGCTGTGTCCTCCAGAGGGAATGGACGTTGTGCCTTCACATGGCAGAAAGGATGGAAGGGCAAGAGAGAACTTCTTTCAACTTTGCAACTTTATAGGTTAACAATCCCATGCATGAGGCTGGAGCCCTTACGACTTAATTACCTTTCAAAGGCCATACCTTTTTATACTGTCGTGTTGGGGTATTAGTCAGCTTATGATGGCTGTGACCAAAATACCAGAAAGAACAACTTAGAGGAAGGAAAGTTTATTTTAACTCTTGGTTTCAAAGGTTTAGTCCATGGTGGACTGAATCCATTTCTGTGGGCCCAAGCCAAGGTAGAACATCATGGCGGAAGGGCCTGGTGGAGGAATGATGCCTCAATCATATGACCCAGGAAGTGGAAAGAGGGAAGAGGAAAAGGCATTGAAAGGAAACTGAATCCTTCCAGGGCACATCCCCAGTGGCCTACCTCCTCCAGTCACGCTCCATCTGTCTACAGTTACCACCTAGTTAGTCCATTCAAAGGAGGTTGGACCCATTAGCTTACAGCTCTCATAATCTAGTAATTTCACCTCTGAATATTCCTGTATTAGCACAGGAGGTTTTTGGGGACACTCATATCCAAATCATAGCAATGAAGACTTAAATTTCAGTGTGGATTTTAGAGGGGACAACATCATTCAAATCATATGGTATTCTAGTTACAAGTCCTTTATCAGATATAGGATACATAAATGATTTCCTTCCAGTCTTGTCTTTTCAGTCCTTTAACATTGTCTTTTACAGAAGCACACATTTCTTGTTTTCTAGAAGTTGAATTTATCAATTTTTCTCTCTAGATTATCTTAAAACTTACCATCAAACCCCAGGTCTCACATATTTTTCTCCAACATTTCTTCTAGAAGTTTTAAAGTTTGAGATTGAGAATTAGGTCAATGATTTATTTTGAGCTTTGAATAAAATGTGAGATATACGTCAAGGTTCTTTTTATTTTTTGCACATGGATGCCCAATTGTTCCAGTAACATTTTTTGAGAAGATAAAACTTTCACCATTGAATTGCCTTTGTTCCTTTGCCAACATTCAATTCATTGTATTTTTGTGAGTCTATTTTTGAGTTCTTTATTTTGCTTCATCATTATTTCTATCTATCTTTTCACCAATATCTTATGATTTAAAAAACCATATAAGAAGGTTTGAAATTAGGTTGAGTAAGTCCTTCAACTTTGTTCTTTTTTCCCCCAGAATTCTTCTGGCTTTTCTAGTTCTTTGAAAGATCCATATACATTTTAGAATTAATTTGCTCATATCTTCAAAAACTTTGCTGAAATTTTTATTTGGATTGTACTGAATGTATACATAAATTGAAAAGAATGGATATCTTAATAACATTGACTCTTCTAATTCATGTGGAGCGCTGGAGGGGCGAGGCGCTCACGCGGAAGGGAGGTGGTGGCAGGTGGAGTGTTTGCATAGCTCTCTTGATCCCCGCAGCAAATCCTTCTTTTCTCCCAAAATTTCTGAGTAAAATCAGACTGCTTTAATCCTTTCGTTCACAACTGGGAATAAATAAATGTAACACTATATCTGGTTTTGGGGGACACTCATATCCAAATCATAGCAATGAAGACTTAAATTTCAGCGTGAATTTTAGATGGAGCAACATCATTCAAATCATATGGTATTCTAATTACAAGTCCTTTATCAGATGTAGGATACATAAATGATTTCCTTCGAGTCTTGTCTTTTCAATCCTTTATCATTGTCTTTTACAGAAGCACACATTTCTAGTTTTCTATTTGATGGATGAATGGTTTAGATAACTTTATTTAAATAGACTATGAAAAAAGAGAAAATTTTAAAATGTTTTCACTATCAGATTTCTGCTTATGATTTGGAAATTATCGTTAAAAAATCTTTTATTTAAAATAGGCAGCAATAAAGAGGAGACGGTGCTAAGCTGACCAAGCAGCTCTCTCCTGACTTTAACTAAGGTTGACAGCCTGATTGCTCCATCCGGCTCCTCCCACACCTGGAGCCCACCCCTTCAGGTACTTTTATTTTTGAACAACCATACAAGTTTTTTTTTTTTTTTTAAATAAAGTGAGAGGGACAGTGAGAGAGACAGAGAAAGAGAGAAACAACTTTTATTTTTAGTTTTTCACATGGCCTTCGTTGCTCCAACACTTAGTTGTGTATGTGGTGCTGGGGTTTGAACCCCGGTCCTCGCACTTGCCAGGCAAGCGCCGAAACCACTGAGCCACCGCTCCAGCCCACCATACAAGTTTTTAACAAAATAATATAAAATATGTACAGTTTTTGGATATTAGATTTACCCCCAGGAGTGCCCTCCCCAATTATCCACCCTTATCCCTCCCTTCCCTTACCCACAATATCTCTAAAAAAGTATTAGGTTGTATAACATTACACCATATCTGGACCTAACACATGATAATAGACTACCTTTCTCAAAGGCCAGGGTCTAGATCCAGCCTCCACAGATGAGTGGAGACATTCGACCCTTGGTTCTCTGGGTTAAGCTGATTTTACTCAGCATAATTTCTTTCATAGCCATCCATTTACCTTCAAAGGCTGCAACATTGTTGTTTCTAATTGCTGTGTAAAATTCCATGGTATATATACCACAATTTTTGGATTCATTCATCCAGTGAGGGACATCTGGGTTGTTTCCACGATTTAGCTATTGTAAATTGAGCTGCTATGAACATAGATATTGCTGTGTCACTGTAATGTGCTGATTCTAAGTCCCCTGGAAAAATATCCAGGAGAGGAATAGCAGGATCATATGGTGGGCTCATCCCTAGATTTTTGAGGATTCTCCACACTGCTTTCCAGAGAGGCTGTACCAGTCTGCAGCTCCACCAACAGTGTGTTAGTGTGCCTGTCTCTCCACAGCCCCTCCAGCATCTATTATTGTTTATTTTCTTCATTTTTGCCATTCTGACTGGCGTCCCTATTGTTTTTGACAATATTCTTTGTTCTGCGGTCTACTCTGCCTGCCTGAAATCAGCATAACTGCTCCAGCTATAGAGTATTTTATATGATATAAATATGTATCTTCACATTTTACATCTAACCTATGTGTAGCTTAGTGTTTAAGTAGGTTTGTTATAGACAACACATAGCTGGGTCTTCATTTTTTACCCTGTGCAACAATCTTTTTCTTTAAACTCAAATGTTTATTCAAATTTAAAATTATCATTAATAAGGTTGGATTAAAATTTTCTATTGATCATCATGAAGTTAACATAAATTCACTTTTAAAATTTTAATTGAAAAGTAGTAAAAGGTTTAAAAAATAGTAGCAACAATTCTGTATTGCTCATTTACCTAAAAGTAAGATATGTGACGAGGGCAGTAAGAATGGTAGGGAAGTTTGAGAATCTTGCTGCTTTCTGTTGGCTCTACTTATTCTTTGTATATTTTTTTATTTTTAAAAAATGGTCTATTTGGGTTTATTTGAACACCTTTTAACTTTTAACAGTTTAACTTTTTTGTTGATGTTATTTGTGATGTTATTTGTTAGTTGTGCCTCCATTGTCTATGTGTAATTTTAAAATAACTTTTTATTTTTAAGTAATCTGAATCGGCCCCCAAATAATAGTATGCCATTCATATGTTGTAAAGAAATTAATAGCAAACTTTATAGCAAAAATATTCTCAAACTTTCCCTACCATTCTTAGTGCCATTGTCATATATATATATATATAT
>PVKS010037697.1:0-18450 GCA_004027875.1 Aplodontia rufa
TGAGGAGGGCGACTGCAGGGCTTCTCTCTGCCCCTCCCCATGGGTGTGGCCGTGGGTGGGGGAATGCAGGGCCCCTGCCCTCCCTCCAGGCCTAGCAGGGCTCCTGCCACCCCACCTGGGTTACAAACAGCACCAGCAGCCTCAAGCTCCTCCCGGCATGTTGGCATGGCCGTGGGGCCTCAGAGAGGATGGCCATCGTCCCAGTAAAACTGGCTGTTGGGTGGCAGGAGGAGCCGGCCGCAGCCCCGGGTAATGCCGCTGAGGTCACGGCCCAACCCTTTACCAACACCAGTCCCACATTCCCCAAAGCCTCTCTAAGTTTGCAAGGAATCTGAACAGAACCCCAACTTAATCATCTTGTGACAGAAACGTGGGGCACGTGATGGCTATAGGACAATCTCATTGACCACAGGCACTTTGCTATTTTGAGGAGAGATACCAGCCATGTCCGGTTTAGCCACTTAGCAGAACTTCTGCCCAGTTCCGCCCATCACGGCAGGAATAACTGATGGAGGTGACTCTGGTGATGAAGCGCAGGTAGAGGGAAGGCAGGCAGGCACCCTGGGGGCGGTGCCCAGGGAAATACCCTGTGCTGAAAGCCAAGCTCAGGTGGGCTCCCAAGTGAGTCTGGGGCAGACCGGGAGGCAGGGGGCAGGGGTGGGGGGTGGGAGCTGTGGGGCCCCTCCAGGGGACCTGGTGCTTGTGGGGATGCAGGTCTGTGCTGCCTTGCAGCCTGTCTGTCACTCACAGAAACCCAGAGTGGCCTCGGAAGCCCTCTGGTGCCACCGTCTCATTCCACAGTGTCACCAGACCCTTCCGGGTGCCCTCTCCTGCTCTTACATGTCCCTAGCAGAGGACCAACTCTCCTTGGAGCAGGCAAGGGGTCTGATGGTAAGAGGAACGCCAGACCACCAGGGCATGAAGGAGGTGCTTAGGCCTGGCTCTCTGTAGGCTCTCTGTATTTGTGGATGCAACCAACGAGGGTTAGAAACATCTGGAAAAAGTTCTGTCTGCACTGAATGTACGCAGTCTTTTTTGGCGTTGCTCTCTGAACAATGCCGTGTGGCACCTGTCCACATGCATTTACATGTGCTTGGTTCTACGAGGAACCTGGAGATGATTAAAGCATAGGGGAGGATGTGTGCAGGTTCTGTGTGGATACATCACCCTGAGAAGTAGGTAGTGATGTCATCAAAATCCAGGTTCCTCCCCCTTCCCTCAGCCCTCCTTAAACAGTGGCCATTTGCCTTCTGACTTGTTGCCTTGTGGTCACAAAATAGCTGCCACAGCTCCAGCATCCTACTGTCATATGGTAGCTTCTAAAGCAGGAAAGGATAAAGGATGGGGTGGGGTGACCTCTTACCACATTCTTTCTTTCATCAGGGAGGAAATTCTGCTACAGAGGTCCATCGGTGTATTTCTCAGACTACATCCATCAAAAGCCGGTGACTACTCAAGCAATTCATAGCCGAGGGGACTGACTGCTTAGACCAATCGCAAATCATGCCTTGAGCTGGCACAGCATCCTGGACACCGGGCAGTTCTGTCGGATGGGGGAGTGGGGACTGTGTGGTGAGCCCTTCTCATAGAGGGGCTGGTGGCTCCTGGGTCGGATGGAGAGTGGAAGGCAGGGCCAGGGTGGACTCCAGCCTGGCTTCTTGTGTGTGCCCAGCTGCCTCCCTGATCCCCATCTCTGGATGTCTTTAACTGCAGCGCTGCCAGTGGTCAGGGCAGCTCCCTGCCCAGGGAGCCTTGCTGTGGCCTCTCCTCCACATCCTGTGCTCCGAGGCCCGCTCGCCAGTCCTCCTCGGCTGCCCTTCTCTGTGTCTATCCCCCAAGCCTGACCCCATGGGCCTTTCCCAAGGTCAGTGTGCTGACCAGGGGAGCCAGGCCCAGCTCACTCACCTTGCATCATGAGGCTCCTGCAGGCTCTGAGGCTCCACTGCAGCCTGACGCTGTCTTTATTTCATACCTGAGCACTCCAGAGCAGCTGCGTTATTGAGACTCCTCAGTCACCAGGCTTAATTAAAACAGCTCCACAGCTCAGCATGGCTCACCAAAGCAAATGTTTGTTTTGCTGGCGTCAATTAAGGCCGCGTGCATGGGGAAGCTGCAGCTCCTGGCGGGGAAGCAGCACATGGTGTCCCTGGCCCCGTCTCCTCCCTGAGATGTGGGGCCCCATCAAGTCAGCTCTGGATGGCTCTGGCCATGCTGAGACGGTGGGGCTTGCGAGAGCCCAGGCAAAGGGAGCCTCTGCGTCCTGCCCGCTGTGTGCCCTGAGCCAGCCCTGCTCCCCATACTGGGGTCTTTTTTTTTTTTTTAAGAGAGAAGGACAGTGAGAGAGAGAGAGGAGAGAGAGAGAGAGAGAGAATCAATTTTCATTGAGTTTTTCACATGGCTTTTGTTGCTCAGGCACTTAGTTGTGTATGTGGGTGCTGGGGTTGAACCTGTGTACTTGCACATGCTGGGCAAGCGCCGTAACTGCTGTGCCACCCACAATGGAGTCTTGATCCCTAGGGGCACACACCACTCGGGACACCTGGGGGGTGTTGCGTGCACACAGCCATCCTGACTTGGGGACCTGGCCAGCACCTGAGGAACACCAGTTGCAGTGGGCTATGGACTCCAGAGTGGGTCCCAGTGGGGCTGCTGCACCAGGGTGTCTAGAAGAGAGGGGCTCAGCAGGCAGGGCAGCACAGCATGGGGAGAGGGGTGCAGGACGGCCCAGGGCCACCCTGCAGGACAGGGAGATGGGCTCAGGGACAGCCTGGGACCACCTTGCTGGATGGGGACACAGGCACAGGGACAGCCTGGGCCACCCTGCAGCTTGGGGCCATGGGCACAGGAATAGTTGCTGGAGCAGTGGTCAAGGCTGGAGGCCAGGTGGGTGTCCTAAGAGCCAATGGGGACATCCTAGAAGGGGGGTGGGAAATCAGGCCATGGGTTGGGCCAGGTGCACCAAGAGGGCCAGTGTCCTTCTGGGCTGGCCTTGGTGGGTGTGGGAGGTGGCCAGAGTAGTGGGCAGTGAGGCAGAAAGGAGGTTGGGACCTGAGTAAGTGGACAGGGTGGGGGTGCAATGCTGGTCAGGGGAGCTCAGAGCCAGATCAGGTGGCTCCCTGGGAAACAGGGAAGGCACAGCCTGTAGACACTCCAGATGTCAGTCCACACATGCTAATGGCCTCACTGGGACTTGCCAGACTTGAATCAGGTGGCTCCAAGAGGCTGTTCCAGAGGCTGGATGCCCCCACCCGGCGCTCTCCTGGCCTCCTGTTCTGTACCTGCTTGATAGGGACTCCAGGGCCAGCGCTGGAGGCCACCAGGTCCCCATCTCAGCCCTCATCTGCCTGGATGTCTGCAGCACACAGCCAGACCAAGGCCCCTTCTCTGCAGCAGCCAGGACCTGCCCGGTGGTCCCTCTTGCTGCCCCTCATCCACCCAGACGAGGCTGCCCTGTTCTCTTGTCCCTCCCCTGGATGAGGGTGTCCTGGGGAATCTCCAGTTTCTGCTTGGGCAGTCAGGGCCTCACCAGGGTGGGGGTCCCAGGGCAGGGAGCCCACAGGTGAGAAGCCCAGTGAGAAACCAGGAGGCACAGATCAAGTCCTACTTCCTCCAGGAAGCTACCACCCAGGCTGGCCAATGTGCAGTGACCCAGGCCCTCTCTGGGGCATGTCCTCCCCCTCTCCTGTGTCTCAGGTCCCCAGACCCTGTAGCTGGCAGGAGCATCAAGAGGCTGTTGCTAGGCTACGCACCTCTGCGCAGTTGGGGGTCTGCAGTGATTTGAAGGTCCCTGCCGCTCCTTAAAATATCAGTCCCCAGCTCAAGCTCAGCCCCAGAAAGAGGAAGATCCAGCGAGATTCTCAAGCGGGCCATCCCCCAGCCTCCGCCCTGGCTGGACGCTCTCAGAGTGGATCCTGTGAGACTGACCTCGTTGTCTTTCCCTGTCTCGGTCCTTAGCAGATGCGAGCTGGAACTGTGGTGATCCTCGCAGAGTCTGCCAGGTATTCTCAGGATGGAATGGGAGACACATCCCAGGTGATCTGTTAGTGAATCCCACGTGCTGTGTGTGCTTACAAAGGGCATCAGCCAATAGCCGCGTCACCCTGCAGGGAGGTCTGCAGCAGCCCAGGCCTCACATCAGTCCTGCATTGTCTAAGACTCTTATCAATGATTTATATGAGGAAATAAAAGACCTGCCTGTCAGCCTGCAGTGGAGACAAGGACAGACAGTGAGTCGCAAAGTGGAATCGCAATTCAGACCAGCTCAACGTGGCGGTGGTTCAAAATTAAAAAAGAAATTCGAACAGGACACAAGGGGAAAAATTGATCAATGGAAGCTCGTTAGCATTAGGAACTTGTGTTCACCAGAGATATCAGGAGGAGGGCCACGATGAGCTGAGGGCGGCACTTGTGGTGTGCATATCTGAAAAAAGACTCACATCCAGGTTTCAAAACAGAACGACACGTTCGTTTCTTTTTTTTAAAGACACGTACTGCCGGGCACAGTGGCATACACCTGCAATCCCAGTGACTTGGGAGGCTGAGGCAGGAGGCCTCCAAGTTTGAGGCCAGCCTCAGCAACTTAGCAAGGCCCTAAGCAACTTAGTGAGAACCTGTCTCAAAATAAAAGAAAAGAGGGGGCCGGGGATGTGGCTGGCTTGGTGGTTAAGCACCCTGGCTTCAGTCCAAAGATAGAGAGGCAGATGGATACAAAAGCAGACAGGATGTTTATGAAATGGGACCTAGAAATGCCCACCAAGTGCGTGGAAGCTGAAACCTGCACTTGGTTAGTTAGCAGGAAGAACTCCGTCGTGACAAGCAGAGACCTCTGTGGTGACAGTCAAAAGAGAAGGAGCATTGAGTGGGGAGGTAGGGTGCACACGGGTGGGCTTACCGCGGGGAGGGGTTCCTGGCACTCCCTGAGGGGCTGGGCCCAGCACCTCCACACAGATCCAAGATGCCGCAGGGTGCTGGTGGCCTTTGCGGCACAGGGCTAGAGCTGGCATGGAAAGGGTGGGACACAGCAGCTGTGTGCCGGGGACCAAGGAAGCTGTGAGCTGGACAGAAGCAGCCCGGCTTGTGGGGTCGCAGGGGCAACCAGGCCCTGGCACTGCAATGGGCCCGCGGTGGCCTGGCTGGGCCTGGGGCTGAAGGTGTCCTTGCTGGATGCAGCTTCTCGTCCCTGCGACTCCATCTTGTCCCCGTCTGGGTGCTTGAAGGTGCATGCAGAGGCCTCCCTGCCTGGTCATGCTGGGACAAGAGGATGTCCTATGGCAAGGGGCACCGGCATGGGGCAATGCGTGGGGTGCGGCTGATCCCTGGGGGGAGGGCTACCCGGGTGAGCCCAGGGTGCCGTGTTCCCCGGGCTCTTCCTGGAAGGCAGTGTGCGATGGAGAAGCCCCACGGGTGTGGCAGCCTGGCTACCACAGAGACGCAGACCAGGGTCAGGGGGCTGAGGCGGGACCCTAAGCAAGGGGTACGTCCTGGGATACACTACCCTCTGGAGACTGTGGCTGATTGGGCTACGTGGGTGCAAGGTGACCCGCGGTCATCAGAGGCTGAGTGGCTCCAGAGGGGACAGAGCCAGAGACATCTGAGTTCTGAGCAGCAGGGATGTCACAGAGGGAGCTGTGTCTCAGCCCAGGGGCTGGAGACCCTGTGTGGCATGATGCCCTTGGGCTCTGGCGGGCTCTGGCTTGTGGGTGTGGCCTTCTCACTGTGTCCTCTCCCTGGGAGTGGCCACAGCTCAGTCAGACCAGAGCCCCTCCCCATTTAGCCCAGGAGACCCTGCTGCCGAGCCTAGCCAGAGCCGCCGAGAGAGGGCTTCAGCCAATGGGTTTCACAGGGACTGAGGTGAGCCCCTTGCAAACCCAACACATCCAACAGAGCCCAGAAGGCTTGGGACCGCCACCAACGCAGGTGACAAACACGCCTGGAAGTTGTGGCTCTCCTAGCAGCCCAGTCGGCTCCCAAGACCAATGCTTCCAAAGCCAGCAGCCACCAGCACTGGACCCGGGCCTCTGCGACCCCAGCGGAAGGCCCGAGAGCAGCCGGGGGCTAGCGGAGTCTGAGAAGAGGCCTGGAGGGCACATAGCTGTCCCAGCCTGGGGACGGAAGGGAAGGGCGTCCAAGGCATCGCTAGCCTCTGCAGGGCGAGGGGAATCAGGGAGGAAAGAGGGAGGAGTGGGTGGAAGGCCTGCAAGAACCAGCTCCCATGGGCGGCAGCAAGGACGGGAGACAAGCCACACGCATCTCTCTTGCTCTCAGGAGGCCAAGAGCAGGACTCCAGCGGTTGCACCAGGTGACGGTTATAAAGCCCAGGAAGTAATCCCACATCGCTGGAGATGGGAGGAAGCAGGCAGCTGGGCAGAGACCGGCCTGGGGAGGACAGGGACAGGGACCAATATGCCCAGCGGTGTGAAGAAGGCACCCTGGGAATGAACCGCAAGGGTGGGGGCAAGCAGCGCAGAAACAGGAGCTGTGACGAAGACCAGACACAACACAGGCCCCGAACTGCAAGCTGGAGGCCCCTGGACGGAAGAGCAGGGGACCCAGAGCTGGGAGCGCGAGAGGAAGGGAGCAGCCCCAAAACTTACCTGAAGTTGGGCGAGAGACAGGTTTTAAAGCTCAGTAACCCTGAGTGTAAGGGAAGAGGGGAGTGAAGGAAAGAGCAGAGCGGCGCCTGCAGAGCAGCGCAGGTTTACTCAGGAGGGGCCAGTGGAGTCTGGGACCCCCCACCCCCGCCACTTTCAGCCTGGGTAGATAGGAGGGCATGAGCAGGGAGGGCCAGCTTAAAACAGGAGTTTCGGTGGAGCATGGATTTTCTGATAAGGGCCCGAGTCGGTAGATTTCAAAACAGTGAGTAGGGCGCTGCTGCCTGGCTCACCGAGAGATTTCTGGTAATTTCCCACAGCACCAGTCCAGACTCTAAAGGGCTGTGATGACTTGGGTCGATGACATCAAGTTTTTACCCAGTTAGTGCATAAGCAGACCTAAGTATTAATTCTGCCTGGGAAGAAGATTCCCTGGTTGTAATTGAAGCTGAGAGGTGAGGGGAGTGACTTGCTTCACCTGGAGGCAGGGTCTTGCAGGGAAAGTTTAACGGGGGCAGTGGGTGGTCACGGTGGGCTTGGGGCTGTCCTGGGCTGGGAAGGTGGAGCTCCCATCCTCCTCCTTCCAATTCTGCCTCACTCTTCCTGTATCCCTCTTTACTTCCCCTTCACACAAGATGCGAGATTCAGAGCACCCTCCAGGTTCACCTCCACGGAATGGCACTGGGTTCCATTGCTACGGAACAAGAGCTTTCCTGAGCTCTTCATTGGTGTCCTCTGGAAACCTCATTCTTGTCTCTCTCTTCTTTCTGTCCAGCCAGACCTCCAAATCACAGGCTTATTCTCCATCTTGTTCCCACACACAACACCGGTCATGCTGATCTTGATAAGTTCCTACCACAAACTGGCAAATGGTCTGAACTGAGCCCAGCGTTCCAAGGTTCCCACCAACGGTGGCTCCTCTGGGCCTTCCCTTGACCTTGACCAGGTCTTTGTCTCCCTCCCTCTCTCACTTCCCATCCCTACCACCTCCCTCTGGCAGCTCCAGTAAGGACCATTCACATTGCTGAACATCACGTCCACCACTGCCCATAACCTACTGGGTGAGTGACTCCCTCTGACGCCTCTGCATTGCTGGCTTCACACCATCCAAGTTGGGGGCCCTCTTCAATCCATCTTGTCCAGCACGGGCCAGATCCCACCAAAGCTTCCATGAGACACCCACCTTGGGGTGCCTTCCCAAACATATCCAGATCCTGGGTCTCCACAGTCAAACCTGAAAGAGGAGGCACTACTCAGGGGTCCCTCTGAGAAGCACCCTAATTCTCTGGCCAGGGCTGGGTCTCTAGAGACAGCCGAAAGCCAATCAACCGCACCCGGAAGCTCCATCTCCACTGTAATCTCCTTTCAGGGCTGCTCACCTGATGGTAGAGGGAGGGCCTCTCAGCGCCTTGGATAACAGGCTGAGATAACTTCTAAGCGTGATCTAAGGACTCCTAAGGCAGAGTCCTCCCCGTCAACCTACCAGTGGGTGAGTCCTCCTTTTCTCTGTCTTGTAGCAACCTCCCCCAGCGTTAGGGGACAGACAGATGAGAATGGTGGGAACACTAGGTAAGAGAATAACTCTATCAAATGGGCCCACTGTGCTGGCCCCACATGTTTTCTTTTCCAAAAGGCAATTTACCTGCAGGGGAGCCTGCCTGATCTTAGTGAATAAACTATGTTACATTCCTCAGCAAAGGACCTGTTATCTGCCGAGGAGATGCAGGCCCAAAATAATGCTAATAGGAGGAACCCAATTACCCTAAAGGAGAAGACTTTTGAGACCAGACCCTGAAACTCAGGGAGATGAGGAGAATCCCTGCAAACCAGAATCCAATTAGAACCCGTCAGCATGGGCCAAAGTGACCTAGAGTTCCCATGGCAGTAAGGACTTGAAAGTCTGATGTCATCCTGCTGTCAGTCAAAAGCTGAAGTGGACCTGGGCTGGACGCTCTGTAAACTTCTCGGGGACTCCCAGTAAAAATGGAAGTGCAGGACAGATATTTATCTGAATATCTTTTGTTTATCTCCAGAAACACTATTTGAATCTTTTAAATGTGTTTTGTATAAATTGTTGGTAAGTGGTAAAAGTAGTTTAAGATTGCTTTTGCTTCCGGATTCTATATACAAAGAGTACAAAAAGATTCAGCTATGCTTCAATTAAAGTACTGTGAATATCATAAAATATTTGATCTATTAAGAGGGGTAATTGAAAAAGTCAGACACCTTATTAGGATTATGTCAGAATGCAGATTTAAGAAAGGGTCAGCAAGTAGAAAAGAGATATAAAAGGTTATCGGTATGGAAATATACTTTTAGAATAAAAAAAATGTTTCTGGATGAAAAGGCATAGAGTGTCCTAGTAAGTTGTGGAAGCTTGAGGGCAAATCTCAAAAGTCTGTTTGATTAAGTTCAATACAATTGGCACAATCACTTAAAGTTATTTAAGATTTCTCTTAAGGTCAAATAAGGGTTCAAGCTTTGTCTAAATTTTATGTAAAAGTTTATAAAATGAAAGTTTATGTAGGTTTACAGGCAAGGTAACCAATAAGTGCTCCCTTATATATTGACTCTGACATAGAAGGGCCACACTGCCATTGGAAAGCCTGACTTATATCTGTTTACATTGACAAAGTCTTTTTCTGATCATTAATATTGTTTCCTAAATGTATATTCAGGTAGACTCAGGAAATTGTAAAATGATAATTGTTAAGAGGCAAAGATCAGTTTCAGAAATAAAACTCTTAATATTTGCCTCTCCTGAGTTAAGACTCAGCCTCTCACCTCATGGTTCCAAAGCATTCTAGAACTGAGTTTATTTAAAGTTAGATTCAAAAGATAGTGGTAAACATCACTGTAATCTCAAAATAAATAGGACATATAAAATTATATTTCTCCATTCACAGCTGTCATACAAACTGATTATTTCTCTACTCTTGTTAATTCCTGTATTTTCCTTGTAAAACTTTACAACTGCTGCCTATTAGTGTTTTGCAGAAGTGCTACTTCTAACAGAAAAACCTGATTTAATACATGCCCTCGCCTACAGGACAGATGAGATATAACACTAACTTCGAGCACTGTTACTGACCCAAATTAAATAAAAGGAGTAACTATGAAACTGTACACATTAAAATTAAAGCTCAGTACTCCCACATTAAGACTAGTGAAACTGGTCTTCTGGATGTTTAATACCCAAACCAGGAAACCACAGTTAAGTAAGAAAGAGGGTTAAGGAAAATGTCAATATTTTGGCCCTTGCCCTGTTTGGTCAGCCAGAACTCAGGGGACAATGGGACTTTTCTAAGCCAACTGGTGCACAGTCTGCAAAGAGGAGGGTCATTGGAAAGGGAAATGTCCCTGATGCTCTCAAGGGAAGCCATTTATGGTCAGCAAGACCCTGACCCATCCTGGCAGATGGCACCACTGGTAGACGAAGGTTAAAGGAGCCAAGACCTCTCATATGTCCCCAACCGTGGCCTCCGGAGGAACCTCAGCTGACCTAGGAAGAGATAGGCAAAATGTCAGTTTTGACCAACTTGGTCCTAAACACCTGGCAGGAGAGTTACAACCAAAGC
This sequence comes from Aplodontia rufa, assembly GCA_004027875.1. NCBI lineage: Eukaryota > Metazoa > Chordata > Mammalia > Rodentia > Aplodontiidae > Aplodontia > Aplodontia rufa. The sequence goes on from PVKS010037697.1 coordinate 10,169, forward strand.
TCAGCCATACATGGGCATTTAAAAGGAAAGACACTGAACTCAAAATACACACTTGTCTCACTTCTCCCACAGGTAATTAAAACTGGGAGATTATAAAGAAAGGGTTACAGAAGACACTACAGAGCCACAAGTTTGTTCCAAGTCAGTTTGAGATCCACAAATTTCCCTAACCTCCCATATGAGTAAACTCAATCTGTTTTTCATTTGAATGACTGTTCAGTTCTAATATTTATCCCTGAGATCAATCTATAAGATGTAATGTGGCACATAAAAGCTGTATGCCAATAAAAAGCTACATTACAGAAATCAGATGGCACTCCCCACCTCAAGGGGACACCCGTGCCATTATAAAAATTAAATGTGTTCCTAGCAACTCTACTAAGGTTTCTAAGGCCGTGAACAGCCTCCACTCACAAGTAAATGGCATCTCAGATTACACCCTAAGCTCTAATAAGTCACTCTCCTTGGTCTGCAAGGCTGGCTGATAACACTGACTGTTTTGCATTAATTGCTTGCAGAAAATAATGTTTTGTTACATTATTCATTGTTCTAGCATGATCCCTCCCTGTGAACAGCATGTCCAGTTACCTGCCAACCGCCACCACCAGGGACCACTGGACGGCCCTGATGCACCAGATGCCCAGAGTCCATTAAGCACCAGGTGGTCCTGGAAATGTGACCCTCACGCAGCTGCCTCCCAACTTCTACCGAGGCCCCCCAGATAGACCCTCTGCAGTTTCCCTGCCTGCCACAGCCAGCGCCCACTGCCAGCACCAAGAAGCCAGACGGGCCATCACCCTTTTCACCCACCAGCAGTCGAGGACCTCATGAGAGGGGACTGGAGGCAGGGGATGAATCATCTGTTGGTGGATAGGAAAGGGGACTTTGGAGAATGGGATCCCACCACCCCAGACTAAATCCCTCGGCTAAAACCTTTTTGGTTTTGGCTGCCTGAATGGAAGACCCCACTCACACATAGGTGACCAGCTCCTATTCTTGGCAGGAACGTCCTTACCAAATTCAAAGCCTCTGTTTATTTTAACACCCACCTTAGCCCCCTACACTCCATTATCCTCTCATGCCATTTCCTGCCCCTCTAATGCCCCTGTCAGCTCTCCTCCCTGAGGGACCAGCCATAGTGGGGGACAGCCCCAAGCCCACCGTGACTACCCACCACTCCCGTTAAACTTTCCCTGCAAGACCCTGCCTCCAGGTGAAGCAAGTCACTCCCCTCACCTCTCAGCTTCAATTACAACCAGGGAATCTTCTTCCCAGGCAGAATTAATACTTAGGTCTGCTTATGCACTAACTGGGTAAAAACTTGATGTCATCGACCCAAGTCATCACAGCCCTTTAGAGTCTGGACTGGTGCTGTGGGAAATTACCAGAAATCTCTCGGTGAGCCAGGCAGCAGCGCCCTACTCACTGTTTTGAAATCTACCGACTCGGGCCCTTATCAGAAAATCCATGCTCCACCGAAACTCCTGTTTTAAGCTGGCCCTCCCTGCTCATGCCCTCCTATCTACCCAGGCTGAAAGTGGCGGGGGTGGGGGGTCCCAGACTCCACTGGCCCCTCCTGAGTAAACCTGCGCTGCTCTGCAGGCGCCGCTCTGCTCTTTCCTTCACTCCCCTCTTCCCTTACACTCAGGGTTACTGAGCTTTAAAACCTGTCTCTCGCCCAACTTCAGGTAAGTTTTGGGGCTGCTCCCTTCCTCTCGCGCTCCCAGCTCTGGGTCCCCTGCTCTTCCGTCCAGGGGCCTCCAGCTTGCAGTTCGGGGCCTGTGTTGTGTCTGGTCTTCGTCACAGCTCCTGTTTCTGCGCTGCTTGCCCCCACCCTTGCGGTTCATTCCCAGGGTGCCTTCTTCACACCGCTGGGCATATTGGTCCCTGTCCCTGTCCTCCCCAGGCCGGTCTCTGCCCAGCTGCCTGCTTCCTCCCATCTCCAGCGATGTGGGATTACTTCCTGGGCTTTATAACCGTCACCTGGTGCAACCGCTGGAGTCCTGCTCTTGGCCTCCTGAGAGCAAGAGAGATGCGTGTGGCTTGTCTCCCGTCCTTGCTGCCGCCCATGGGAGCTGGTTCTTGCAGGCCTTCCACCCACTCCTCCCTCTTTCCTCCCTGATCCCCCTCGCCCTGCAGAGGCTAGCGATGCCTTGGACGCCCTTCCCTTCCGTCCCCAGGCTGGGACAGCTGTGTGCCCTCCAGGCCTCTTCTCAGACTCCGCTAGCCCCCGGCTGCTCTCGGGCCTTCCGCTGGGGTCGCAGAGGCCCGGGTCCAGTGCTGGTGGCTGCTGGCTTTGGAAGCATTGGTCTTGGGAGCCGACTGGGCTGCTAGGAGAGCCACAACTTCCAGGCGTGTTTGTCACCTGCGTTGGTGGCGGTCCCAAGCCTTCTGGGCTCTGTTGGATGTGTTGGGTTTGCAAGGGGCTCACCTCAGTCCCTGTGAAACCCATTGGCTGAAGCCCTCTCTCGGCGGCTCTGGCTAGGCTCGGCAGCAGGGTCTCCTGGGCTAAATGGGGAGGGGCTCTGGTCTGACTGAGCTGTGGCCACTCCCAGGGAGAGGACACAGTGAGAAGGCCACACCCACAAGCCAGAGCCCGCCAGAGCCCAAGGGCATCATGCCACACAGGGTCTCCAGCCCCTGGGCTGAGACACAGCTCCCTCTGTGACATCCCTGCTGCTCAGAACTCAGATGTCTCTGGCTCTGTCCCCTCTGGAGCCACTCAGCCTCTGATGACCGCGGGTCACCTTGCACCCACGTAGCCCAATCAGCCACAGTCTCCAGAGGGTAGTGTATCCCAGGACGTACCCCTTGCTTAGGGTCCCGCCTCAGCCCCCTGACCCTGGTCTGCGTCTCTGTGGTAGCCAGGCTGCCACACCCGTGGGGCTTCTCCATCGCACACTGCCTTCCAGGAAGAGCCCGGGGAACACGGCACCCTGGGCTCACCCGGGTAGCCCTCCCCCCAGGGATCAGCCGCACCCCACGCATTGCCCCATGCCGGTGCCCCTTGCCATAGGACATCCTCTTGTCCCAGCATGACCAGGCAGGGAGGCCTCTGCATGCACCTTCAAGCACCCAGACGGGGACAAGATGGAGTCGCAGGGACGAGAAGCTGCATCCAGCAAGGACACCTTCAGCCCCAGGCCCAGCCAGGCCACCGCGGGCCCATTGCAGTGCCAGGGCCTGGTTGCCCCTGCGACCCCACAAGCCGGGCTGCTTCTGTCCAGCTCACAGCTTCCTTGGTCCCCGGCACACAGCTGCTGTGTCCCACCCTTTCCATGCCAGCTCTAGCCCTGTGCCGCAAAGGCCACCAGCACCCTGCGGCATCTTGGATCTGTGTGGAGGTGCTGGGCCCAGCCCCTCAGGGAGTGCCAGGAACCCCTCCCCGCGGTAAGCCCACCCGTGTGCACCCTACCTCCCCACTCAATGCTCCTTCTCTTTTGACTGTCACCACAGAGGTCTCTGCTTGTCACGACGGAGTTCTTCCTGCTAACTAACCAAGTGCAGGTTTCAGCTTCCACGCACTTGGTGGGCATTTCTAGGTCCCATTTCATAAACATCCTGTCTGCTTTTGTATCCATCTGCCTCTCTATCTTTGGACTGAAGCCAGGGTGCTTAACCACCAAGCCAGCCACATCCCCGGCCCCCTCTTTTCTTTTATTTTGAGACAGGTTCTCACTAAGTTGCTTAGGGCCTTGCTAAGTTGCTGAGGCTGGCCTCAAACTTGGAGGCCTCCTGCCTCAGCCTCCCAAGTCACTGGGATTGCAGGTGTATGCCACTGTGCCCGGCAGTACGTGTCTTTAAAAAAAAGAAACGAACGTGTCGTTCTGTTTTGAAACCTGGATGTGAGTCTTTTTTCAGATATGCACACCACAAGTGCCGCCCTCAGCTCATCGTGGCCCTCCTCCTGATATCTCTGGTGAACACAAGTTCCTAATGCTAACGAGCTTCCATTGATCAATTTTTCCCCTTGTGTCCTGTTCGAATTTCTTTTTTAATTTTGAACCACCGCCACGTTGAGCTGGTCTGAATTGCGATTCCACTTTGCGACTCACTGTCTGTCCTTGTCTCCACTGCAGGCTGACAGGCAGGTCTTTTATTTCCTCATATAAATCATTGATAAGAGTCTTAGACAATGCAGGACTGATGTGAGGCCTGGGCTGCTGCAGACCTCCCTGCAGGGTGACGCGGCTATTGGCTGATGCCCTTTGTAAGCACACACAGCACGTGGGATTCACTAACAGATCACCTGGGATGTGTCTCCCATTCCATCCTGAGAATACCTGGCAGACTCTGCGAGGATCACCACAGTTCCAGCTCGCATCTGCTAAGGACCGAGACAGGGAAAGACAACGAGGTCAGTCTCACAGGATCCACTCTGAGAGCGTCCAGCCAGGGCGGAGGCTGGGGGATGGCCCGCTTGAGAATCTCGCTGGATCTTCCTCTTTCTGGGGCTGAGCTTGAGCTGGGGACTGATATTTTAAGGAGCGGCAGGGACCTTCAAATCACTGCAGACCCCCAACTGCGCAGAGGTGCGTAGCCTAGCAACAGCCTCTTGATGCTCCTGCCAGCTACAGGGTCTGGGGACCTGAGACACAGGAGAGGGGGAGGACATGCCCCAGAGAGGGCCTGGGTCACTGCACATTGGCCAGCCTGGGTGGTAGCTTCCTGGAGGAAGTAGGACTTGATCTGTGCCTCCTGGTTTCTCACTGGGCTTCTCACCTGTGGGCTCCCTGCCCTGGGACCCCCACCCTGGTGAGGCCCTGACTGCCCAAGCAGAAACTGGAGATTCCCCAGGACACCCTCATCCAGGGGAGGGACAAGAGAACAGGGCAGCCTCGTCTGGGTGGATGAGGGGCAGCAAGAGGGACCACCGGGCAGGTCCTGGCTGCTGCAGAGAAGGGGCCTTGGTCTGGCTGTGTGCTGCAGACATCCAGGCAGATGAGGGCTGAGATGGGGACCTGGTGGCCTCCAGCGCTGGCCCTGGAGTCCCTATCAAGCAGGTACAGAACAGGAGGCCAGGAGAGCGCCGGGTGGGGGCATCCAGCCTCTGGAACAGCCTCTTGGAGCCACCTGATTCAAGTCTGGCAAGTCCCAGTGAGGCCATTAGCATGTGTGGACTGACATCTGGAGTGTCTACAGGCTGTGCCTTCCCTGTTTCCCAGGGAGCCACCTGATCTGGCTCTGAGCTCCCCTGACCAGCATTGCACCCCCACCCTGTCCACTTACTCAGGTCCCAACCTCCTTTCTGCCTCACTGCCCACTACTCTGGCCACCTCCCACACCCACCAAGGCCAGCCCAGAAGGACACTGGCCCTCTTGGTGCACCTGGCCCAACCCATGGCCTGATTTCCCACCCCCCTTCTAGGATGTCCCCATTGGCTCTTAGGACACCCACCTGGCCTCCAGCCTTGACCACTGCTCCAGCAACTATTCCTGTGCCCATGGCCCCAAGCTGCAGGGTGGCCCAGGCTGTCCCTGTGCCTGTGTCCCCATCCAGCAAGGTGGTCCCAGGCTGTCCCTGAGCCCATCTCCCTGTCCTGCAGGGTGGCCCTGGGCCGTCCTGCACCCCTCTCCCCATGCTGTGCTGCCCTGCCTGCTGAGCCCCTCTCTTCTAGACACCCTGGTGCAGCAGCCCCACTGGTACCCACTCTGGAGTCCATAGCACACTGCAACTGGTGTTCCTCAGGTGCTGGCCAGGTCCCCAAGTCAGGATGGCTGTGTGCACGCAACACCCTCCAGGTGTCCCGAGTGGTGTATGCCCCTAGGGATCAAGACTCCATTGTGGGTGGCACAGCAGTTACGGCGCTTGCCCAGCATGTGCAAGTACACAGGTTCAACCCCAGCACCCACATACACAACTAGGTGCCTGAGCAACAAAAGCCATGTGAAAAACTCAATGAAAATTGATTCTCTCTCTCTCTCTCTCTCCTCTCTCTCTCTCACTGTCCTTCTCTCTTAAAAAAAAAAAAAAGACCCCAGTATGGGGAGCAGGGCTGGCTCAGGGCACACAGCGGGCAGGACGCAGAGGCTCCCTTTGCCTGGGCTCTCGCAAGCCCCACCGTCTCAGCATGGCCAGAGCCATCCAGAGCTGACTTGATGGGGCCCCACATCTCAGGGAGGAGACGGGGCCAGGGACACCATGTGCTGCTTCCCCGCCAGGAGCTGCAGCTTCCCCATGCACGCGGCCTTAATTGACGCCAGCAAAACAAACATTTGCTTTGGTGAGCCATGCTGAGCTGTGGAGCTGTTTTAATTAAGCCTGGTGACTGAGGAGTCTCAATAACGCAGCTGCTCTGGAGTGCTCAGGTATGAAATAAAGACAGCGTCAGGCTGCAGTGGAGCCTCAGAGCCTGCAGGAGCCTCATGATGCAAGGTGAGTGAGCTGGGCCTGGCTCCCCTGGTCAGCACACTGACCTTGGGAAAGGCCCATGGGGTCAGGCTTGGGGGATAGACACAGAGAAGGGCAGCCGAGGAGGACTGGCGAGCGGGCCTCGGAGCACAGGATGTGGAGGAGAGGCCACAGCAAGGCTCCCTGGGCAGGGAGCTGCCCTGACCACTGGCAGCGCTGCAGTTAAAGACATCCAGAGATGGGGATCAGGGAGGCAGCTGGGCACACACAAGAAGCCAGGCTGGAGTCCACCCTGGCCCTGCCTTCCACTCTCCATCCGACCCAGGAGCCACCAGCCCCTCTATGAGAAGGGCTCACCACACAGTCCCCACTCCCCCATCCGACAGAACTGCCCGGTGTCCAGGATGCTGTGCCAGCTCAAGGCATGATTTGCGATTGGTCTAAGCAGTCAGTCCCCTCGGCTATGAATTGCTTGAGTAGTCACCGGCTTTTGATGGATGTAGTCTGAGAAATACACCGATGGACCTCTGTAGCAGAATTTCCTCCCTGATGAAAGAAAGAATGTGGTAAGAGGTCACCCCACCCCATCCTTTATCCTTTCCTGCTTTAGAAGCTACCATATGACAGTAGGATGCTGGAGCTGTGGCAGCTATTTTGTGACCACAAGGCAACAAGTCAGAAGGCAAATGGCCACTGTTTAAGGAGGGCTGAGGGAAGGGGGAGGAACCTGGATTTTGATGACATCACTACCTACTTCTCAGGGTGATGTATCCACACAGAACCTGCACACATCCTCCCCTATGCTTTAATCATCTCCAGGTTCCTCGTAGAACCAAGCACATGTAAATGCATGTGGACAGGTGCCACACGGCATTGTTCAGAGAGCAACGCCAAAAAAGACTGCGTACATTCAGTGCAGACAGAACTTTTTCCAGATGTTTCTAACCCTCGTTGGTTGCATCCACAAATACAGAGAGCCTACAGAGAGCCAGGCCTAAGCACCTCCTTCATGCCCTGGTGGTCTGGCGTTCCTCTTACCATCAGACCCCTTGCCTGCTCCAAGGAGAGTTGGTCCTCTGCTAGGGACATGTAAGAGCAGGAGAGGGCACCCGGAAGGGTCTGGTGACACTGTGGAATGAGACGGTGGCACCAGAGGGCTTCCGAGGCCACTCTGGGTTTCTGTGAGTGACAGACAGGCTGCAAGGCAGCACAGACCTGCATCCCCACAAGCACCAGGTCCCCTGGAGGGGCCCCACAGCTCCCACCCCCCACCCCCTGCCCCCTGCCTCCCGGTCTGCCCCAGACTCACTTGGGAGTCCACCTGAGCTTGGCTTTCAGCACAGGGTATTTCCCTGGGCACCGCCCCCAGGGTGCCTGCCTGCCTTCCCTCTACCTGCGCTTCATCACCAGAGTCACCTCCATCAGTTATTCCTGCCGTGATGGGCGGAACTGGGCAGAAGTTCTGCTAAGTGGCTAAACCGGACATGGCTGGTATCTCTCCTCAAAATAGCAAAGTGCCTGTGGTCAATGAGATTGTCCTATAGCCATCACGTGCCCCACGTTTCTGTCACAAGATGATTAAGTTGGGGTTCTGTTCAGATTCCTTGCAAACTTAGAGAGGCTTTGGGGAATGTGGGACTGGTGTTGGTAAAGGGTTGGGCCGTGACCTCAGCGGCATTACCCGGGGCTGCGGCCGGCTCCTCCTGCCACCCAACAGCCAGTTTTACTGGGACGATGGCCATCCTCTCTGAGGCCCCACGGCCATGCCAACATGCCGGGAGGAGCTTGAGGCTGCTGGTGCTGTTTGTAACCCAGGTGGGGTGGCAGGAGCCCTGCTAGGCCTGGAGGGAGGGCAGGGGCCCTGCATTCCCCCACCCACGGCCACACCCATGGGGAGGGGCAGAGAGAAGCCCTGCAGTCGCCCTCCTCA
>PVKS010037698.1:0-18446 GCA_004027875.1 Aplodontia rufa
GATGAGTAAAATCAGCTTAACCCAGAGATCTAAGGGTCGATTGTCGCCACTCATCTGTGGAGGTGGGGACTAGACCCTGGACAATGAGAAAGTTGGTCTAGTAGCATGAGTTAAATCCAGATAAGATGTAATGCTTTACAATCTAATACTTTTTTTAGAGTTATAGTGGGAAGGGGAAGGGTGGGATAAGGGAGGGTAACTGGGGGGGGGCATCCTGGGGATAATTGCAATATCCAGAATATATACACATTTTATATTATTTTGTTAAAATCTTGTAAGGTTGTTCAAAAATAAAAAAAAAAAAAGCTACACTACAAACAGATGTTGACTTCCAGGTTTGGGGAACACTCCAAGGTCAGACCAGCTTACAACTGTGAATTTTCCTGGTTGACTGAATCAGGTTATTTTAGAGCTGCTCTTGTTGGTATACACAACTACCAAACACAGATTTGTGTAAACGATTTGGAGGAAAACCAAGTAGAGACATTCTTAGCATATTCATCTCTAGACTCATTCCCGGTGCTTCCCAAACCCTCTGCAGTAAAGCCTCAGGGTTATTTTTTTTTAACTTTCAATCTGTTGCAGACTGATACTTTCGCTAAATACAATAAAATACTTCAGCAATGTTAAGTTGCTATAAAAGTTTCCAGATGCATACTGTCAGCTTCTCTTTTGATGTCACTGTGAGCCAGTCCCACAGATCCCAGCTGGGGTAGCACTGGACTGTGCAATGTCCAAGAAAATTCGAAGAATTCAAGTGTTGATGGCATAAGAAGAACTAGTTTCTTTCACAAATGTTAATTATGAGGCTGCTCCACCTACTGATCAAATGTCATGCAATAATGCTCACAATAGTTAATAATTATGAAGTTCCTCTATGTGTCAGGCCACTGGAGCTATTCATATACATTATGAATAACTCGGAATTCTTTGGAGTAGGTATTATTGTAATTTCCATTTTAAAAATGGGAAATATGAGACCAGATGATTTCATTAAATTGCACAGTGTCACATAGCTAGTAATTGGTGACATCTACACTGGAGATTTAATCCCAAATCTGCATTAAGTGTCTAGACCTGAATCCTTGACCCGAAATCCATACTGTTCCTGTCCCATCTACATCCATGTAATTGGCCCTTATCATTCAAAAGAAATACTGCAGAAACTGTGGCATAAAATAACAGAAAGAACATTGAACTTGGAGTCAGCATACCTGGTGCCAGATCTGGATCTGTTTCTAAATAGCTATGATATTAAACAAACAAAACCTTAAAGTTTCTCTTATTGCCCAAATGCCCCTAGCTGAGAACTACGCCTGTAACACATGGACCACTGGGAAACATTCTAGATCCAATCTGTAGCACTTGGAAAAAAGGACATCAACTGTGCTTATCTCAGAGGAGACTCACAATTATCGGATTCTTACAGATTCCTTGCAAAATAGACAATATCTGAACTATTTAAGTCAATGATTCTATCAAAATGGCTTGATAAGCCAGGAGTTATGCAGCAATATTAAAATAGGCATGGAAGATATACAATCTGACCTACAAGAGTTTCTCTTTCATTCAGGAAACACTATTTACATACATTGAAGATATAGAAAGCACAACAACGTCATGAAGACAGCCAAAGACTGGATGCATGGTAGACTCTGCAGGAGAAAGGTCCCTGAGGCATGGAATGGTCAGAACAAGCTTCATGAAGGAGGCAACCCTTGAGAAGAGGCAGAAATAAATAGGAACTAAATGCCAAACTGGAAGAGAACCTGGAAATCAGGTTCCACCTTCTGCACACATGGAAAAAAAAAGCAGCCCAGGCCATAGGAAATGACTTGTCCAAGATCTCACAGCAGGTTAGTGGAAGACAGGGTTATCTGGCCACAGCACGCCCTCCTCCTCACTTCTGCAGTTCCATTTCTCAAAGGAGTTACATTTACCCAAATCAATGAGGTGCCAGCATGGACACATTTAGGTGGGTTGACAGGTCTGCGGAATGCACATTTCTGGATGAAGCTTACTGAACTTGCACCCTTTTCTCTTCTGAGATAAGCCTGCCCTGCCTAGAAAGTCAATGTGGGGGGGTAATCAGAATAACAATGCAGACTTGCAATTTACTACCTGCAGAAACACCAGCTCTCAGACAAATTGTATCCCATGGGAGTCTCTGTAAGCAGAAAACATCTCCAGGGACCCCTCACGAAACACATGACAGCCAGGTACCATTCACAACTGCTCCAAACAGAATGATCACTCTTGCCCGCTCACCTCCAACACCCAAACAGCAGCTAACTGCAAAAACAGGGCTTAGGACAATTTCCTACTTATTCCAGACCTGGACCTGAGGTTACAGGTCACTCTTGGAACACCCCAGGAGTCCAGAGAGAAGACACTATCCAGGGTGGTCTGGCCAAGTAGGCAAAATGCCTTTGCCATGTGAGAACCCTGGCTTCCACTCAAGCCCAGGAATGAGTAACTGACATATGACAACCCCATTTTTTGCAAAGCAAGATAACCATAAATCTAATCATGTTATGGTAAAGAGAAATAAAAGAACATAATCACTTTTCAGGGCTTCTGGCCACTTGAAGGAAATCTGTACTGAGTGATAATTGAGGATTTCTCTTCATTTTTTCAACGCACATTAAAAAAAAAAAACACCACTCAAGATGTGGATACGGCTGGGCATGGTAGCACATGCCTGTAATTCCAGTGGTTCAAGAGGCTGAAGCAGGAGGATCTCAAGTTCAATGTCAGCCTCAGCAACTCAGCAAGGCCCTAAGCAACTTAGTGAGAACCTTTCTCAAAATGAAAAATTTAAAGTGCTAGGGATGTGGCTCAGTGGTTAAGTGCTTCTAGGTTCAAACCCTGGTATCAAAAGAAAAAAAAATAAGGATACATATAGTTTTTAGTTTTTACTCAACAGCTTGGGAGCTTGGAGAGCATCTCTGGAGAGTTGAACCCCTTGTCAACGAGGACCCACAGCATCACACTGACTGCATCGTTTTCGTTTGGTTGAACAGTTCAATGTCAGACTTCCCACTTGGCTACCCCTTTGGATTTGGATCCTATTTCCGACCCGGTTCCTGAACTGACTAGGTTAAGCAAGCTGATTATGCTTTCTCTCATCAACTTCCTTGAGCACGCCCTGAATTATCCATTTCCCACAGGAAATAGTGCTTTAAGGGGTAGTGATGCCTTCTGCAGGCATGATGTCATGCATGGACTTAGAGACACGCGTGACGTATGCCCACCCCTCCCTCCTCTGATTCATCGACTAGGAGCAAAGTCACTACAATACCAACCTTTCAGAACCACGACTTAGAAATACAGCACAGATCCAAGCATGAGTGCTGAGACTGTTCCATAGCCACTGGTTATTGGGTTACTTGAATGAGAGGACAAAAGATGAAGAGCAAGACCGAATGCACACAGACTCCATATGGGTCAAAATCATGGGTCAAGGAAAGAGGACTGTGGTCTTGGAGAACAGACATCCTTTGGTGAGCCCTCACCATTTCTGCCTAGTTACTGACCCTGCTCCCTCCTTTCCGAGTCTACTTCATCCCTGGAAGTCTATGAAGGATGTTAGCAGAGGTGCTATCAGCAGATTCATCTTCCTTAAATTTCCTTTCCCCCAGTTGCTTTACTGATGAGGATGATTTTGACCCCAAACAACCTAACACCCCAACTAGTCCAATCACAATAATAAGGAATGCAGTACCTCGTATAAAAATAAGTGTAGATTTAGAGTGGCTCTAGTGTTGAATAACCTGGGGGCTCATGGTTATCAATGATGCAATCTTTCTATGTCTTCAATGAGGACATCGTCCCCAGAATGTTCCAGAACACATCCTTTTGTGTCTCATTGGCTGGGACTGCAGCACCTGTCCACACCTAATCACTGGCAAAGGGAATTGGGTCATGATTGGTTTGGATTTGGTTTAGACTCCATATCCCTGTAAGGTACTGGGAAATCCCTGTCCCCAAAACGTGGCCTGTGCTAGTAAGGGAGAATGGGAAATGGCTGTGGGTCAGTAATGTCCTCTGAATGGCACAGCAATTGCCCCGATTGTCACAGAGGGCAGATGGCAAAATAAAAATATTATTATCTTTTGATTCTTAAATTTTAAAAGCCTAGTCTGGTGATATTAAAAAAATACTTAGAATGAGAGGAACATCTCCTCTACCCCCTGAGATAATAAAGATTACCTGAGTCAGGTCAAAGAGAGACTGATGAAGGGAAGCCAAGGAGGTTAGAGTAGAGGATCCCTGAGGCTCCGGGCTTGGCAGCTGATTCTTCCCTTTGGCCTGGTGGGTTCATAGCAGCAAGAATCACAGCACACAGAGTGGAGGATCAGGAACACAGAAGCAGAGTCTCCCAGAATTCCCATGATGGTGAAGGAGGCTCCCACCCCCAACCCCACTAGTCCCCAAGTACCTATCTGTGGCTTTGAAGGATCTCTATGGTGTGAAGGAGGAAGGATTTTCCAGATCAGAAGATGCACAGGAGGGCTCCCTAGTGGCTAAGTAAAGATATCACACCTCACCGCCTTACAAAATTTATTAATTTATTATTATTATTATTGTAATTTATTATTACAAAATTTATTAATACCCCTTGGCTTAGTGTAAACCCCATGGGAAGAGGAGAAATCCTAACTTCAGTGACTTGAAGTTTCATCCCCTTTTCCCCAAGGCACAAAACACAAAGTAGACCGCTTAACTTCAGGCTCTCCGTGGAAGCACAAAATACAGGTAGATTCACTAAAGGAAAACAGATTGTGCCTGCGCCAGCTGATAGACTAACATACGTACCTCCTCCAGATATTTTCTTCTCAGTATCTGAGCAATTCCCAATCAATTATTTTTTTAAGAGAGGGAGAGAGAAAGACAATGTTATTCATATTTTCATCTGGCCTTTGTTTCTCCAACACTTACTTGTGCATGTGGTGCTGGGGTTTAAACCCATGTCCTCGTGCATGCCAGACAAGTGCCATAACCACTGAGCCACCACTCTACTCCCCCTAACAATTCTTAATGTAAGTTTGATTAGCCCCAGGTCCACCAGGCTACCTCCCTCACTGTCCCGACAGTCTATCTGCAGCAGGCCCCCGCTCTCCAACACACTCTTGGCAAACCTTGTTCATTTTTTTACAGACCTTGCACATTTTGGAATGACTCCTCTAGTTTAACATTTATTTTCTGTTGTCCTATAACTCTGTGAAGTCTCTTTAATCACAACGTGGCAATGCCTAGCACAAAGTACATGTCAATAAAAATGTTAACTAAGGATTTGACAACACCGTCTATGCTCAGAGGCACTATGTTAGATTACAAATTATGAATTTGATCTTCCTTACAAGTCTCTGAGGTTAGGATCATTAATAAACCCCAGTATCTAGGTGACAAAGCTGGTTATAAATAACCATGAGTAAAAACAGAAATAAAAAGTAACTCTAAAAAAGCTAAAAATATGCTACAAAATACCATGAAAGAAGGGACATATCTTTACTAAATGGCCAAAATGTTTCTTAAATCCATTAGCTCAACACTTTAGGTCAGATGCTAAAATAAAATTTGGATATAGACTAATGAATTCAATATTTTAATCTAGAAAAAATATAAATTATTTTTAATCTAGAAAAAATATGTCAAGCATATGAATAACAATTGACTTTTATTTTTTATTTAGAGACAGGGACAGAGACAGAGACAGAGAGAGAGAGAGAGAGAGAGAGAATATCTGTTTTATTTAGTTTTTCATGTGGCTTTCGTTGCTCCAACTTCACTGTGTGCTGGGGTCGAACCCAGGTCCTCATGCTTGCCAGGCAAGTGCCATAACCGCCAATCCACAGCTCCAGCCCCTAAATACTCACTTTCAAAGTATAAATTTGAGTAAAAGAATCTATGAAAGAAACATCAATACATTTAATAACTTAGAATTTAAACTTGTGTGTTAAAAATAGAGACAAAAAATTATAAAACTGAAAATTTCACTTCTATCCAAAACAAGGTAAAGGAACCAGGTTTAACCTTCCACCTCCATCAGCTAGGAAACTGGACCATGGACAATAGTTTTCAGATACTGAACAGGGAGAGGAGGACTGCGATCTCTTGAGGTGACCACCAAAGCAAGCCCCAGGACCATGAGCTGGCTGTAATTTCCAAATGGCAGCACAGGTGGGAACTGGAGCTTGGTGGCCTCCGTCAGCTGAGGAGTGACTCAGGCAAGGCAGTTGGAGCTCATGGAACAGAGCATCCGAGAAGAACAGGCAGCAAGCAGCCGCCCATGAGCAAAAGAGATCTACACAGGAGTCTTCTGGAGGCTTTGGTTGAACAGGGATTCATTGATACAAATAAAGGTCACAAATAAAGCCACTATACAAACTAGGAGATGCAATTCTGTAAGATCACATAGGCTTGGGAATAGCACACATCCCTACCACCTAATTGGAAAGATCTCTTAATACACAGGACAGCAAACAGAAGTTTCTATTGCAAATCATCACCATGGTGTGAGTTAATTATCCCTAAACTAAAAGTTACTATGGATCTCCCCCAGAACAAAACCTCAGTTCTGAAGGATCCAACTGATTACAAGTAATTTATCTGGACTCCAACTACTCATTTTATAATATATGATAAATCCATCAATTAACAACATAAAATACAAAAGTACCAGACATGATATGAAATTAACCTACGTGTCCATCAACAAATAGAGAAAACAGGGTGTATATACACCATACCTACGTACGTACCTGAAAACAATGGAATATTATTCAGCCATAAAGAATAAAATTCTGTCATTTGCAACAACATGGATGGAACTGGAGAACACTGTGTAAGTGAAATTAGTAAGGCACAGGAAAAACAAGAACCACATATTATTAAGTTATATGTGAAAGCCACAAAGTTGATCTCAACCAAGTACTGAATAGAACAATTAACAGAGCCTTGGAAAGGTATGGGGGATAGAGCGATGGAGAAACAACAGACCAAAGGTACAAGAGTGCTGTTGGAATGGAGGAATAATATCCAAAGTTCTTTCAAAGTGGTTGGCAATTAATTGAATATTTCAAAATATTTCATAGTAGCTAGCAGAGAGGATTTTGAATGTTCCCAGCCCCCCCAAAAAATATAAATGTCCAAGAGAATGACTGTCAGTTACCCTGATCTGATCTTTATACCTTACACATAGATATTGAATTGTCACGCTGTTTCTTAAGCATGTGTAATTACTGTGTGTCCATTAAAATTAGCATAATTACTAGATGTGTTGAGAAGCATCCATCCTGTTACCTAGTTACCAAGAAAATCTCAGTTCAGAGAGGGACCCAGAAGGGACAGGGATGATGGGCAGAGTACACCAGGAGGACAGAACTGGTGTCCCTGTTGCCCGTCTGTTCACAAAGGAAGAGGAAAACCCGCGTGTGATGAAGACAGGAAGATGCAAAAGACTCAAATGTCTTAGGAACTGAAAAACAATCTGAAATGAGAAATGGAGAGAACAGGGCCAGAAGCAGATTGAAGTGAGGACAACCTCACAGCTGTCCCAAACAACGCACAGACTGACGGAACTAAAGTACCGGGGAAGCGGTCAGCTTCCAACGCTCCAACGATGAAAGCCTTTTCCTTTTTCTCCCAGGGCTGGGGACTGAACTCAGGACCTTGCGTGTGCTAGGCAAGCGCTCTGCCACTGGGCTAAATCCCCAACCCCAATCAAAGTCTTTTAAAACTGAAGATCAGATACCTGTTCAGACAACGGATGGCTGAGAGGATGTTTAACCAGCAGACCTGCACAAGAAGGCAGGCTTGTTGACATTTGAAGCTCCGTACAATTCATCACTCACAATCTAAAGAAGATTCAGCACTCGTTCATGATTTAAAAAAAAAAAACTGAACTCATCATACCAGGTATCCCCCAATCCTCTTCAGGAACCAGGTATCTTCAAGGATCAAAAACATGGTTTGAGGGCTGGAGCTGTGGCTCAGCGGTTACGGTGCTTGCCTGGCATGCACAAGTACACGGGTTCAAACCCCAGCACCCACGTACACAACTAAGTGTTGGAGCAATGAAAGCCATGTGAAAATCTCATGAGAAAGTGCTCTAAATCACTAGTAATCAGAGAAATGCAAATGAAAACCACACTAAGGTATCACCTTACACCAGTCAGAATGGCAAAGATGAAGAAAATAAACAATAACAGATGCTGGAGGGGCTGTGGAGAGATAGGCACAATAGCACACTGTTGGTGGAGCTGCAGACTGGTACAGCCCCTCTGGAAAGCAGTGTGGAGAATCCTCAAAAAACTAGGGATGAGCCCACCATACGATCCTGCTATTCCACTCCTGGGTATCTTTCCAGGGGATTTAGAATCAGCACATTACAGTGACACAGCAATATCTATGTTCATAGCAGCACAATTTACTATTGCTAGGCTATGGATACAACCCAGATGTCCCTCACTGGATGAATGGATCCAAAAACTGTGGTACATATATACCATGGAATTCTACACAGCAATTAGAAACAATGATATTGCAGCCTTTGAAGGTAAATGGATGGCTATGGAAGAAATTATGCTGAGTAAAATCAGCTTAACCCAGAGAACTAAGGGTCGAATGTCTCCACTCATCTGTGGAGGTTGGGACTAGACCCTGGCCAGTGAGATAGTTGGTCTATTATCATGTGTTAAATCCAGATAAGATGTAATGCTACACAACATAATCCTTTTTTAGAGATATTGTGGGAAGGAGGAGGGAGGGATAAGGGTGGGTAATTGGGGGGGTACTCCTGGGGGTAATTGTAATATCCAGAATCTAAACACATTTTACATTATTTTGTTAAAAATTTGTAAGGTTGTTCAAAAATAAAAAAAATTTAAAAAAGAAACTACAAACAGTTCAAATGCCTTTCAGGACAAAAATATATATATATATGGTGTGGTCATATTATGGAATAGTATTCAGCAATAAAAAAAGTAACAACCCGGGGCTGGAGTGGTGGCTCAGTGGTTACAGTGCTTGCCCGGCATGTGTGAGGTCACGAGTTCAGACCCCAGCACCACATACACATTGAAGTGTTGGAGCAACGGAAGTCACATGAAAAACTAAAACTAAATAAAATTGATCCTCTCTCTCTCTCTCCCCCTTTCTAAAAAACAAAAATACAAAACAAATGGAACAACCCATTGTCACAAAAATGTGTATTATTAAAATGTGATTCAATTGCCCTAAGTTAACTGAAAGAAGTCAGCCACAGAAACTATGTAATATAAGATTCCATTTGTCTGAAATCCTAGCCAATAGAAAACTCAGGTGCCGGAGGCAGAGCACTGGTTTTGAGGCACCGAGGACAGGGGCATTGACAGACTGCAATACAAGAGAGCTCTATGAACACATCCAGTATCTTGAGCACAGCAGGACTTATAAAACTTGATACATTTGTCAAAATTCATTAAGCTGCACACTTAAAATTGATGAGTGTGACTTCAGATAGAACATACTTCCATCAAGCCAATTACAATGCTTTAAAGAACAAAAAAATATAGCAGAAGGGAGGAAGGGTATTTTTACATCTATATGATAAAATGAAAAATCTTTAGTGTGTATGTGTGTGTGTATATATATATATATACATATATATATAAAACACAAATCCATAAGAAAAACACAGGACATCACAGACTGGGGTGGGGGCAAGAAAGAATAAACCAAGATCACAGGACAGGAGAAAAAAATGGTCAAAGCTAGGAGGGGAGGGCTGAACCCAATGCTGTCAACTCCTTCTGAGCGCACTCTGAGCATCTGCCCAAGAGCCTGTTATCTCTACTCTGTGATCTAGTGAGTGTGTGTGCAGCACTGTCTCCCGAGGACATGTCCACACTTGGATACAAGAGTGTCCACGGCACAATTATCGTTAAAACTAAGAACAAAAAAAAATGGGTATTTAATGTTAGGAAAGAAGCTGAGTACCTTATATTCATATTTCAATGGCGTATTTTTCAATCATCAAAAATCATATTTTAAAAGAACTATTCTGGGGTGCTGTAATCCCAGCAACTCAGGAGGCTGAGGCAAGAGGATGGCAAGTTCAAGGCCAGCCTCTGCAGCTTAGCAAGAACTTGTCTCAAAATATAAAGGACTGGGGATGTTGCTCGGTAGTGAGCACCCCTGGGTTCAATCCCCAGTATAAAAAAAAAAAAAACCCAACCTTTTTTAATGGTGATGATGTCACAATGATCTTTATATTATTATAAAATACAAATGTATAATCAATTAGAAATAAGACAGAAGGTATTCAGTTTCATTTTGTCGTTTGTAAAGGATGTGGGGTGGAATGTGAGTGAGAGCCTGTTAAGGAAACACACTGCAAGATTAACAACCTTCTTTCCAGGGTGTGAATCAGGGATGACTTTTATTTCTTCTTAGATCCTTTTCGGAATGTCTGCATCTTCCACAGTGAGACTGCATGCCTTAGAAAAGCAAAATAAGATGGACACACTTGTAAACATTCATCTAAAATAGGAAAAAAGTTAGTATTGGTTTCATTGCGCTAAGAAATAGGTGAAAACACATTCCCACCCACCCTACTATGTGGGCATAATTTTTTTTTTTTTGGTACAGGGGATTGAACCCAAGGGTGCTTAACCACTGAACCACATCCACAGTCCTTTTTTATGCTTTGAGTCAGAGCCTCATTAAGTTGCTTAAGACCTCACTAAGTTGCTGAGGCTGGTCTCAAATTTGTGATTCTCCTGCCTCAGCCTCCAAAGTTGCTGGGATTACAGGTATGCACCACCATACCTGGCTAAATTACATTATTTTTAAATGTATCTTTTTCTTTTGCTATGAAAAATGCCTATTTTTCACTGGAGTCTAAAATCTGGATTTTACCTTCCACACTTTTTCTTGGAGGAGAGTTTAATTGTATCTCTGGAACTGATAGCTAAACTCACAAGAGGCTGATGCATAAACTAACAACTTTTTAATTAGAACTAAAACCACGAAATGAAGCCAAGTATTCATCTCCAAAAGGAAATGATCATTGACTGCCCAACTTTTGACACATATGTATTTGAGGAGGATGACACTGCGGCGAGGGGAAAAAACTGGGTGATGTGAGGACCCGCTCAGTTTGACAATTCGATGTATCCTTCTCCTGTGTAGGGGGATACCCTAAGTGAATCTACTTGACAGACCATTTTCATCACATACAAAATGGCTTGCAAGACCCATGCCCTTGTGGAATTGTCTTTCACGTCTCTCATTAGCATTGGCCAACTCACAACCATATCAAGAGTACATTGTTAGGCCTTGGGGATTCAAAGAATAGAAATCCCGACCTTCAAGGCATCTAGTTTTATTTGGAGTTCAGTCTACTGAGATCCAACTGCAAGTTTAGGGAAGATATCAATAAACCACACATGCTCTGTCATTACATATCAGGATAGAGAAAAATTCATTCATTCACTGAACACCTACTAGTTTCAAACACCGCTTCATTTTCTGGACACATAGTATTAATAAAACACAGGCAGTTCCTACCCTGCTGCCACCCAGGTGATTAACAAATTGTCTCAGAGTTCAATGTGCAAATACAACTTATTCTGCAAAGTAAACCAACTGAATTCAGTGCAGGAGCAACAAGGGAGGAGGGGTGTGAAAGGGAAGGGATTGGGGAAGGGCTCTCTGGGGAGGGGGTGGCCCTGGAGCTGAGAACCAAAGAGGTGTCAAGGAACCAGCTATGCAAAGCCCGAGAAAGACCAGCAGGGACACCGTGCTCACACTCACCCTCAACTAGAAAACCACCTGGAGACAGCAGGAAAACTTAACCTAACAAAATTTCAGGAGTCATTCCTGGAAATACTTGGAACCAGATGTCCAAGATACTACCGTGAACTTAAATCAGCTTAGGTGCCCTGTTCCCCTTACGTGTAAAACAAGGATGATCAAGAACGGAAGTGACACAGGGAAGGGGCAGAGAGCCATGGGCGTAGCAAGTACTACTGCTGGCACCAATGACCTGTGGGTCAGAGGAGGGCATGCTTCTGCATTAGACATATAAATTTATTAACTCTAGTTGGATGTTATTGAGCGCTATCAAAAACAGCACTTCAGCCTTGATTCTGAACTGTAGGGAGCACTATCAGCGTAATTAAAATGAAAGAGTTTCAGCCTTTTCCCCATCCTGCTTCCGTGTTATTGTCTAATTGTTCAGAATGTCTGTCTGTTATGGAGACAAAGCGATTAAGCCCAGCAAGTCACAACAAGGGGATCATAAAGCAGGGCCTGCTTCATTAGCATCTTGGAGATCAGTATGGAAAACATTAAAGAAAGAAACACAATTGTAACTGGAAATAATTGGATGGCACAGTTGGCTTAGATGGGGGAGATATGCTATCTGCCTTGGAAGGATTTTTCTTTTTTAATCCAGGCTCTTCAAAATGACTTCTATAAACATCACTGTGTCATCGCTGAGGTACTAAGAGGCGCAGTGAGTGCCTGGTTCTTCTTCAGATAACGGCAACTCTCCCCTGGGAATCCAGAAGAATTTTATACTGTGTTAACTGTGAACTGGCCCAGGAAGAGGACAGACATCGCTGCTTCTGTGCAATGCAAGCCACCAGAGTAAGGGCTCCTTCCTGTATCTTGCCCTACTCCTCACAAAGAGCTAACTTCCAAAAACACTTTTTGAAAACTTTTTATTAAGGAGTTATTGTACGGGGCTGGAGCGGTGGCTCAGTGGTTTCGGCGCTTGCCTGGCAAGCACGAGGACCCGGGTTCAAACCCCAGCACCACGTACACAACTGAGTATTGGAGCAACTAAGGCCATGTGAAAAACTAAATAAAGTTGTTTCTGTCTTTCTCTGTCTCTCTCACTGTCCCTCTCTCTTTTTAAAAAAAAAGGAGTTATTGTACAATCATAAATGCATAAAGTAACAATATGATATGCATTTGTTCTTAAACCAGAATTATACCACCATCACCCACATCCCAGTCTCTTGATTCTTCTACATTTCACCCCTGCAAGTGATATAAATGCTTAGATTGTTAATTTTTCAGAATTAAATGATTGCATAAATAGTATTTGGATTCTTGGAGGTGGGTAAAGAGTAGGCTATTTGTTGATTGTCTCCCTAGATCCCTCCCCATCCTCCTCTCCCTCCACCCACCTATCTATGGTTTCCCTAGATTATGTGTTTCTACAACTTTGCTGGGCCCAGTTCTACTCTTGCAGCAACTAAATACGCTTTTTTTAAAAAGGTAAACAATTTGAATGTATTTATAACGCAAAAGGCTAAAAAAATAGTTTTAAAATTCTCCTCCTTTAAAAATGGAGGCTCAGAGAAGAGACTGACCTGCCTAGGTTAAAAACTTAAGAAAACTCAGAAATGGGGGGCTAGAGTGGTGGGTCAGTGGTAGAGTGCTTGTCTGGCATGTTCCAGGGACCCAAGTTGGAACCCCAGCACCACATAAACAACTAAGTGTCAGAAAAACAAATGACAGATGAGAAAATAAATAAAATTGAATCCTCCCTCTCAAAAAAAAAAGTCAAATGGAAAACAGGTCCTCTTGTAACTGTAAGAATACACCAGTAGCTGCTGTATGTTGTAGTAATGCTGTCACGTAGATGCTGTCTTGACTTCACATTCATCATTGAATTCTATGAGATATAGAAATTATGGACAAAAAAAATATTCTGGTACTCAGAAATTTTGCAATGGGAAGCAAAACTTGAATTTGAACCTTATACCTGATTACAAAGTTCTTGCTTATAACTGCTACATGACTCTACCTCCCTAATCAAGATCAGAGCACAAGGTAAGTGCCCAACATGCCCATAATTAAAGGTACTTGGAGGCTAGGCAGGAGGATCTCAAGTTTAAGGCCAGTGTTTGGCAACTTAGGGAGACCTTGTCTCCAAACAAAATAAAGAAGGATTGGGGCATAGCTCAGTGGTAGAGTGCTTGCTTAGCAGGCATGAGGCCCTAGGTTCAATCCTCAGCCCCTCAAAAAAAAATTACGTAATGTGTCCTACTATTTCCTACCACATCAGAAGCAAGAGTAAACAGCAATAGCTGGGGAAATCAGCCCAATCCTATGACCAGAAACCAGCAAACCTTATCCTATCACCTAGTTTTTATATAGCAGCTCATGAATCAAGAATGGTCCTATATTTTAAAATGGTTAGATAATAAAAAGAATATTTTGAGACATGTAAAAATCATGTAGAACTCAAGCATCAGGATCTAGAGAGTATTGGGACACAGCCATGTGTGTCTACTTATGTGCTGTCTATGGTTGTGTTTGGACTTTGAAGTCAGAGTAGAGCAGCTGACAAAGACCGTGGCCCACAAAAGCAGAGGTATTTGCCATCTGACCCTTTTTGGAAAACAGTACTTGCAACCCTCACCTTAGGCCATCTGTAGTAGAAGTGACAGAAATCACAACATAAAGAAATAGGTACATGATCAATGTTCCATGCTCCTGGGGTAGCAGAGGAAGGATTATGTGGTAATAGCTGAGAATCATTTGTCCACAGGGATGGTTTGTATCCCTCAAAAAATGGAAGAGCTGGCAGGAAAGCCATGTTGGTCATCCTGCTAAAAGAGACCCTTTAGATGGTTTGATAATGTTTCCCCCTCAATTGTATCTCTATATACTTCTAATAAGAAAAAAAGAAAATGCCATTCAAAACCTTACCGTGCCCAGCAGATGGTGAGACTCTGGCTGGACACAGACTTTGCCAACAAAATGAGGTGGGTAAGTTTGCAAAGGCTCTTTTGTCTTTATTTGATGGAAACCCAAGGGAAAAACCTAATACTACCGGGCACTGAACCCTACTATGCCCTCCTTGGAACTCGTGAAAATTCACTTCCTTATCAATGTGTGGGAGAAATGTGAAATCAACTGGACGTGGAAATGATTGTGCACCATTAGTTCATGCAATTCCCTAACTGCTGAACTCGCAGAGCCTCCACAAAATTCGGCCAATAGGATAATGTGCATGCTCGAGAAATGAATTAACTCTTCAATTCACTAAAATCTTTTAGCTAGTGACCTCATTCCAGTTGGCTGTCACGTTGAACATTGTTCATTTGCCTCTGGAGAGGTAGTCTGGCTTCTCAGTTAGGGTTCCTACAGGCCAATCAATCACGGTGGTCTGCTGACCCCAGCATCCCAGTGCATGCAACTGCTGTATCTGTCAACATGAACAGGCGTTCTGGTTCATACGCTCATCAGCATCTACTAGCTAAGAAAACTGACTGTTGCTGAAATTCTAAAATCTTTACTTTTTTGAGAATTTAGTCTCCATTAAATTTTGGAAATCTGTCAGATCCCTCAGATCCAGGTTTCTGATCTTCCCTGAGCAAAAACCCTTTCTGAAATTTTGTGCACAATACAGATGCATTGCAGCATATGCAAATTTAATATACATAAATTCAATAATATATGCTCAAAGGAAGGCAGAGCTCTTAAATAGAATGGATAAATCCATGGCCATTCCACCAACTTCATTCACTCTCTGTAACTCAAAATATTAGACATGAATGTGCTGTTCTGTAAGTCAATCATCCAAAGGTGAGAACAATCTCGTCATGCTGAGTGTGATTTTACTGTTTAAAGATATATGTTCCTCAAACCACATGGAGTCCAAACACTGATCAGGTTCTTACCTAGATATGAATATGGCACAATGAAAGCCACCAATCTGTGTCATTGATATGCATCAATAAAAAGACGGAAATGACAAAGCTTTATTGAACTCCTTAAGTGTTAGACGGTTAGTCTAGAATGTAGTATTATTTAAAAGTTTTCCAAAGGAAGTTTTTACTCAACTACTGTTTCTGCTTTATGTGCTAACTTTAGTTTCTAATTATCATGTAAGATATAACTTCACTACAGGTGTCTTAACTTTTGAAAAATCTGCAAATCCAAAGTTCAAGCAATTAAACAAAACTCAACCTCATACGGAGATGAAGATGGGGAACTTAATTCAACCTGTTCCAACCAGAACCATGATTTCCCTGAAATCAGCACTTCCCATAATGAAACATTCATTGTTCATAGAGAACTCTCAAAATGGGGTGCTACGATTTCAAGAGTTTGGGCAATGTTATATATTATATTCTTGTCTTAATAGTCATAAGCACATTAGCATGCTGAGAAAACCCTGCAGCAAAGATAGATCATGGCAGTTTTATTAAAACAAGAACTGTCCACATGCAGTGATAGGTCTCAGCTATTTGACCTCCTCTTCTTCCTCCACAGTTGAGAGTAGAAACTTGATTATGCAATTTTTCAGTAGAGATTGGTTCCTGATTAGTACTGGGCAGGGCCACTGAGCGTTAAAGTCACCATGAAGATACAGTCGTGAGTGGGCTAGCTCAGTGCTTGCCTGCTAGCATGGTGCCTCTCAAATGTGAACATATAAATCACCTGGGGATCTGTTTAAGATGCAGATTCTCACCCAGTCCCTCTGGGGTTAGGTCCAAGATTTGACATTTCTAACAAATTCTGTGATGCTGATGTTGCTAGCATATGGCACATGCTGGAGAATAAGATATGAGCAACAGTCTCATTATATATATATATATATATATATATATATATATGCATTAAGTTTTAAATAATGATGGGATTAGTTGTCACATATTTCTAGATGGCACACAAATCAGCAATACAATATGTTCAATATTCCCCCCCAAACCCCTCTACCTCCCTCCTCCCATTCCCTGATTCCTTGCCTTTTTTCAAGGTCCTATATTGTTCCTAAAAAAACCAAATACAGTGACATAATTCTTATACCTATAAAGAACATTTTTATATATTATTATAGTATATACAGTGACATTTATAATTTTTTGGAATGTACCTTGCTGTATCTCAGTTCCAACATTTCCCCTTCTCCTCAGTTCCTATCATCACTTGTTATTTTTCTAAATATCTGACAATGAGATCAAACATTTATGGTTTTGTACAGGTATGCAGCACAGGTTGTTCAAATATCTTATGAAGTATATTGCAACTGTATCTCATAAATATTAACATTTTGCTTTTTTGTTTTACTGATCTAATACATGAGTTTGTCTACTTTACTCCCAAGCCTGGGTTTAGGTTCAGCCTCCATAAATAAGGGATATCATTCTGCCCTTGATTCTCTGTTTGACTAACTTCACTCAGCATGATTTCTTCCAGTGCCATCCATTTGCCTTCAATAGATGCAATGTCATTGTTTCTAATAGCTGAGTAGAACTCCATGGTATATATATACCAGAGCTTTTGGATCCATTCATCCAGAGAGGGGCATCTGGGTTGGTTCCACAATTTAGCTATTGTAAATCGAACAGTCTCACCCATCTTGATCCCCTCTCCTCTGTTCTTTCTTACCCATGCATGTAGGGCATTTCCGTCTATAGTACCTAAAAGTAATATTAGAAATCAGCATAGACAGAGAGGCCCAGCTCAAGGTACACTTCCAGCCTGAGCTGACTGCTTTAACCCAGTTGTAGAGGTCAGCTCTTGGGGGTACCATTCACAAATGATGACATTTTTTATTATCTTTTCTTTGCCTCTGGAGTGTGTGAAATCCCATCAGCAACCCCACCATCAAAATAGTGATTAACCAAAAAGGATTCATGCACTCTCATGGCCTTCATCTGTAACATAACATGATTAAAATAACACCTGTGCCCATCATACCACACTTGCCATATGCTGAATCATGATTTGCATGAGCCCTCTTTTAGCAGAGGCTATGATGTGGGAACAGAGGTTTCAAAGTCGTCTTCTCCATTCGTTTAAGGCATGTGGAGGTCAGTCATCTTCCAGCTGACTCAAGAACACAGAAACTTTCTCCCATTCTGTAGGTTCTCTAACATCCAGAATTTACAGAGAACTAAAGAAACTAAAGTCCAAACTTGCAAATAATCCAATCGATAAATGGGCTAAAGAACTCAAAAGGAACTTCTCTCCAGTGGAAGTCCAGAAAGCCCACAAATATATGAGAAAATGCTCTACATCATTAGCTATAAGGGAAATGCAAATCAAAACTTCAATGAGATACCACCTCACTCCTGTTAGAGTGGCAAAAATGAAAAATACAAACAAGGACAGATGCTGGAGGGGCTGTGGGAAAAGAGGAACACTACTACACTGCTGGTGAGACTGCAAATTGGTTCAGCCACTATGGAAAGCTGTATGGAGAATCCTCAAAAAATTAATGATGGAACCACCTTATGACCCAGCTATCCCACTCCTGGGCATTTTCCCAAAAGACTTAGAATCAGCATATTATAGCGATGTGGCTACATCAATGTTTTTAGCAGCTCAATTTACTATAGCTAGACTATGGAACCAACCCAGATGCCCCTCACTTGACGAGTGGATACAAAAGCTTTGGTACATATATACTATGGAATACTACTCAGCCATTA
>PVKS010037699.1:0-18463 GCA_004027875.1 Aplodontia rufa
TAAATAATACTTTTTATTGTCTTGAGATATATAGGTAGTAATATACATCTTAATTTAAAAACTAATATGGTGATACACATATAAAGCATTTCTAGATCATTCTTTCTATGCCTATACATGAATACCTATGCATAGGATTTTTTTTCCTACTGTTCTCACTAGGGTATCCTCTTTCTATTGAACTAACAAAGCCACACTTTAAAGATACTTCTCAGGGACAGAAAATTGTTCATGAGCACCTCAGATCCATCCTAGTGATACTTTGTGGTATAATAACCATGATGGTGATTGTGAGAAATAGGAAGTCTGATGGTTCATTTTCAGACTGAAGCCTTAAGGTTTCCATATAAATGGAAGCCATCTTAAGTCAGGGATCCATGAGGCTAGGAGGATGCCATGTTTAAAACTCCTCAACACTATTTCCATATACCTGTAAGTGCCACCTACTTCCTCTACTCCGTCTTCCTTCTTTTATTTTCCATACTCTGTCCTATCCAATCTTAGCCAATCATATAGATTGTACCCTGAGTTTCTCCAATGGGAATGAAGATCAGGATTATATCCAATTGGGGATAAATACTTGCAGATTTCCATTGCACAAGTGTGTGCTTTAGAACCCCCTCCAAAAGCTTACCCTCTCATGGGAGTAAAATTTATGCCTTGCTCACCCACATTTGACCACATGTTTGCTTTATCGCATGCCCAGTAATACTGACAATGATAAAGAGAAATTCTATCTAAATATTGATGTCCTACTCAGTCTCATAAGCAAATGATCTGTCTCAAGTAAAATGAATCAGCGCTTTGATAGAAAGAAAGAATACAGAGATTAATTTTGATACTGTCTTTCAAAAAATATCAAGAAAAGAAAATGTACTCCATGGGAAGTATCTAGAAGCTCTGTCAAGGCCTTTGTTCATCTCTTCATGCATTTACATGCATTTACATGCAAATATTGATAAAGCAGGATATTTTGTGCTATGTTCACTGTGCTGAGATCTTGAAATATGACAGTGAAAAATAAAGTCTTTTCATAACTGTACCAATCTGCCGACTCGGTGCAAATAATTAATGAATTCAAAACTAAGTCATTAATTATATGGTGACAGGTGAAAAGAAATAAATAAACAGACATGAAGGGGTGTATTTACACTAGAATGGAATCCTAAGGAGCCAGTCATGAATAGAGCCAGGGGAAATATCCTATAAACAGGTAGGGAAATAGTCAGTTTGAAGACCTTAAATAAAAATTTGTCAATAAGGAAATGTGGCTGGAGGAGAGAGCAAGAGACAGAGTGTGAGGAGATGAACTTGGAATGGTTGGGTTAGTTAGATCACACAGGCTTTGTGGACCATTGTAGGAAAGATGAGATGTCATCACAAACTGAAATCAAAGAGCATATCCCAGGATGTTTCTAACCACTTCTCCCTTATGTTATTTGTCCCATGCTAAAATACAGCAGCAATAGAGTCCATCTTTATCTTTTTATTAATGTTTAGGTGATGCTTCCAAAATCTATTATGTAAATGAGGTCTAATTTTCCAATAAATATTTTGGCAATTTAAGACAATCAATTTCTGTTTTTAAATATTAGTAACTTTCTTCATGGAAATGTTGAACTTAACTCTTATATTGCATCTGCTGAAGCGATTGCATGTATTTCTCTTAAGTGATGTATCATACCATTCCCCATAATGGGTTTTCTGGTTTTGAATAATCTTTCCACTTCTGAAGTGACCCCTATTTATCCATGCCTATTTTAATATGCTGCTAAATTTTGTGTGATATTATTTTCTTTAACTTTTGTCTGTGTCCTAAAAGTGGTTGGTTAGCAATTATTTTACTATATATTTTCTTGTTTGGGAATTAATATAAGTCTTATAAAACAATGTGTATTACTTTCCCTCTTTTTAAATACAGAAGTTAATGGAATCTAAATGTGTGGGTTTGTGATCTGCTGTAGAGGGACAATTTTATACATATTGATTTATTTAATACTGTTTTTCATGTAGTTTTTGGTTATTTATGCTTTCCTAGAAAATAATCGGTTTTGTTTTCAAAATAATTGAGAGTTAATCATTAATAATTTTATGGTTATAAATTGCATAATCCTTTTGAAAAGACAGAGATTTTTGGAAGTAAAACTTTATAATTATACATAGTAGTTGGGGTCATTTTGACAAAATGATGCATCCATGAAAGGTGATTTACTCAATTTCAGTAATAGTTCCCCACTCTTTTCCTTCCCCCTATTCTCCTTCAGTTAGTACTGATTTTATCACCTGCTTATTTATTTATTTTTGGTTGGTGCTTTCTGCATGCCCATGAAGATGGAATTCACTGCAGTATATAGCATTATTTTATTAAATTCATTCCATATGTCCTTCTCTCTGTTAACTTCATAAGGTAATTTGATAAAGACTTTTGTTAGTTCTTCTTTAAAGGTGTGGTAGAAGTTGACTGAGAATCCATCTGGTCTTGGGCTTTTATCATTGCGTAGATTTTAATTGGTATTTCAATTTAATTGCTTGATTTTAATCTGTTTTGGTTTTCTATATCTTCATGGTGCATATGTGTCTAGAAATTTATCAGTGTCTTCCAGATTTTCCAGTTTTGGGGCGTATAAACTCTCAAAATAGGTTCTGATAATCCTCTGAGTTTCAGAGTGTCTATGGTGATTTCTCCTTTTTCATTTTTAATATTGTTGATTTACATTTTATTTC
The DNA here is from genome assembly GCA_004027875.1 of Aplodontia rufa. Classification (NCBI taxonomy): domain Eukaryota; kingdom Metazoa; phylum Chordata; class Mammalia; order Rodentia; family Aplodontiidae; genus Aplodontia; species Aplodontia rufa. Next base: position 2,725 of record PVKS010037699.1, read on the forward strand.
TCTCTCTTTTGACTAGTTTGGCTATGAGTTTATCAATCTTACTTATTCTTTGAAAGAGTCAACTCTATTGCATTGATCTTGTATATTACTTTTATCCTCAATTTCATTAACTCCAGCTATGATCTTCATTATTTGCTATCTTCTACTGATTTTAGAATTAGTTTGTTCTTCTATTTCCAAGGCCTTGAGGTAGAGCATAAGCTTATTTATTTGGCATCTTTCTATTTCTTTCCTATAGGCTTTCAGTGCTCGAATTTTTCTCCTTATATTTGCTTTTATACTGTACCAGAAATTTTGGTAATTTGTATCTGTTTTTGTTTCTAAGAATTTCTTGATTTCTTCTATGATCCATTCTCATTTAAAAGCATATTGTTGGGTGGTAGAAAATGGCAGAGTAGGAAAGCTCCATTCCAAGTTGTGTCATGATTTGGGACCAACATAGTGGGTATAAAGCTTCTCAGAAAAGTGAGTGGAAGAGGGAATTCACTAAAATTTAATACTGTATACTCAAAGCAGCTTAGGGACTCATTAATTTGGGTATAATAAACAAAGAATAAAGAATATATTGGTACCAGCCCAACAGACCCACAGTTGCCACAGGCACAGATTCACCACAGACAGAGGGTAGGGGAGTATAGTTTTGGTACAGAAAAACCTGAGATAAAAAGTGCTGCCTATGGGCTGGATTTATAGCTTAGTGGCAGAGCACCTGCCTAGCAAGTGTGATGCTTGGAATTCCATCCTTAGCACTACATAAAAATAAATACATAAAAGAAAGGTGTTCTGTACAAATATAACTAAAAAAAAAAAGAATTTAAAAAAATGTTGCCTAATCTAACCTGATCCAGAGGTAACTTTGCATGCCAGAGCTTGAAAAGTGTGCTCTACCTCAATTGGTCATGAAGTGTGGAGGTGGGAGCCATCTTATGATGAGCACATGGCAGTTGCAGCTGTAGAACCTGGGACACCAGGAGAAAAAACAAATAGCCACAATATCCCAGCAGGTACCTATCAAGTGACCAAGGCCTACCTTGATGGAATGTGAGTGAAACAGGAGCAAAATCCCCCAGATTGTACACTGGGAGATTTGAGTCGGAAGGGTAAAGGGGAACCCAGCTCAGCTCTCCTTTGTGTCTGATGCCTCTGTGTGAACAGCCGGAGCAGGCTGGGAGTCTGAGCAGGTGGGAGTGAGTACACTCAGCGACTAAGCCTGGGAAGATGTGCTCCTGGGCAGCAGTGAATGTAGAATCATCCCCACAATTGAATTTAGAGACTCCTGAGAATCAGACCTCCATCAGAGTTCAGATACTATGTAGCCATAAGGATGGGATCTAATTTCCCCAAAGCAGAGACCACCCAACAAAGCCCCTGAGGTATGATCAGACCTATGTCCCACCTGCTGTAACTCCCCCTCACAGATGCTGTAGAAGCTAGACCCTAGGAGTGCACAGAAGTGGCCCAAATGAACAAAATGCCAAGTAACAATATTCCCTAAAACATCCTACCTCATGCTGGTGAGAGGGGAAGCTTAGTCTTACATCAAATGACTTCAATCTTAAGCTGCTTCAGTTGGCAGCTCAGAGAGGAAACGGCTAACAATGCCCACACCCTCCTCCGTCAGCACGTAAGTCACAAAGAATTGGAAAGATTGTTGGACATAGTGACCACTCAACCGAGTCAACCATTTTGACCATCTCAGTGGAGACAGTTCTTTCATTCTTCATTAAGATTTTGAGTGGTTTTTTTTTTTCATATTTTTTGGTCTCCGTGTGTCTGTGTGCACACGCACATGCACATGTGCGCACACATGCATGTGTGAATCTGGCTGTGCTGATTGCTTCGGGAATGAATATACATTAACTTTTTTGTTTCTTTTTCCATACTTTTTAGAATTTATTTAATGTGATTATGTTTCCTAGCATTGTGTTTTGAGGGTTAGAGATTTTTAGATTGTATATTTTGATTTGGTTTTGTATTATTTTCATTTGTTTATTTTTCTTGTTTCTTTTTCCCTCTTATCTTCTCCTTTTAATGACCAAATTCTACCATTCTCTTTCCTAGTATCTGCTTCTTTTGTTTTCCCCCTCTTTCCACATAAACATCACCTGCTACATTTCTTCTGCATTTTCTCTGCTCAGGTTTTGAAATTCTAAACACTTTTCTAACTTCCAAACACATTTGCTTTCCCCCTAATTAACTGTATTTTTACCATCTTTCAGAATTAATTGGCTTTTATCACTACTGCCCCCACCATTAGTGCTCATACAACTATTACTGCTGTGGATGATATAGTTGACACATACTGTTGGCTTTAAAGTCAGATCTGGTTCTAGTTCTAGTTATTGTTATTACAGTTGACAATTTCTAAATCCTGCATTCCTGTTTATTGGTGGTAATTAATGTTGAAGAGGTCACAGTAGGAAATGGGTACTTACTTTAATGTTGTGTTTTGTTAGTTAGAGCTGTTACTATTATTTATTTCCACACCAACCTGTGAGGTGCTAGGTACCTAATGGTCACTAAAAGTTCACAGGTTAAAAACTCTGCTGTTGAACTAAATATTCCCTGACATTACTTCAACTCTAAGAGAAGACAAAGCCCTAAACTAACAAAAAGAACCCAAGGAGGAATAATTAGAGAGGGTCTTCAAGTCCCACCCTTTGGCATCTACACATACATCAAAAATAGAGAAAACTTCCAGAACAAATAAGATAATTACCCACAACAGGAGACACACACACACACACACACACACACACATATACACACACATACACACACAAAGAAAGAGATAATGGGATCCACCTCAATTGATGTGTAAGTGCAAGACCTCTGAAAACATGAGGAAACAAGAAAACCTACCCTGCAAATCCATCTCCCAAAAAAGGATCCCACTGATAGTGAGGTGGATGAAAGCCTGGAGAAAGATAATAAAAACTGATTATTAAAATGTTCAATCAACTAAAAGAAATTCAAAAAGGGAATCAAGACAGCCATTATAGGAAATAAAAGATAATGTCAACAAAACAATAGACTAGAAATGAAATACACAATCAATCAAATGCTCACATGCAGGTGTCCTAATAAATTAGACAGTGCTGAAATAGAACCTCAGCCCATGAAGACATAGCATAAGACCTTGAGTACACAGAATGCAGTAAAGGAAAAAAGTATGCGATATGACCAGAAGATACAACTCTGGCACAACATTAAGTGACCAATCCTGAGAATTAGTGTAATACAAGAGAACATTTTTGTTCATGAGCACCAATCAGCACTAAAAAATACTCAAAATTAAAATGTACACAGAGGAACTAAAACAAACTTCCCAAAGCTGCTGGAGGAAGCTCAATAGAAAAACAATCCACTAAATGAAAATCAAAACATGATAATATGTATGTAAAAAAGGGCAAGAATCACAAACACATATCCATACTAATGCTGAAAGCTAATGGTCTCAACTCCCAAATTAAAAGACACAGATTAGCAGAATGGATTAAAGAAAAAAACAAGATCCACATGCATGCTGTTTACAGGAGACTCATTTCATAGGCAAAGTAATGCACAGACTGAAGATAAAATGATAAAAAAGTAATATTCCATGAGCATGGTTCAAGAAAACAAGAAGGGTTACCTAATCTCATATATGACAAAGCACATTTCAAACAAAAATTGACCAGAAGAGACAAAGAAGACCATTTCATTTTCTTCCACTAAAGGGAACAATCCAACAAGAAGATACAACAATAGTAAAATTCATTCCACAAATATCAATAAACAAATTACATGGAAAAATTTAATGAAACTAGAAATCTGTAGCAAGAAAATTGAAATCACATTAACACATCGATACTGAACAATACTCTCTTAAATAAAGAACGGACAAAGAAGAAATGAGAATAGAAATCAGAAAATTGTAATAAATGAGATCATAGAACAAATGAACACAAAACAAATGAAAGCAGTACTAAGAGGAAAATATGTATCACTGTATAATTAAAAATTTGATTTCAAATTTTAAAAAAAGTTATGCCCTACCTTGAGGTCTGTAAAAAAGGACAAACTAAATTCCAAAACCCATAGAAGAAAGAAACAACTAAAATCAAAACCAAAAATCAATGAAATTGAGAATAAGAAAGCAATACATAGGATCAAAGTAACAAAGAGTCAATTCTTTGAAATAAATAAAACTGATAAACCCTTAGCCAAACTAACCAAAAGAAAGAGAACACAAAAATCAACAAGATCAGAAATGAAAAAGAAGATAGCACCTCAGACCCTTCTGAAATCCAGAGGATTATCAGAACTTATTTTGAAAATTTATGCTTCAATAAACTGGAAAATATAGAAGACATTGATAAATTTATTTTTAAAAATTTTTTATTTGTTGAATATGGACTTACAATTAAGAGGGAATCATTATCAATCAAGAACAAATATATATTCACATAGCAAGCCAAGGCTGATGCCATTCCATGGTTCCCCTCCCCCTTGGGTTCCTCATGGTTCCGTGTTTCCCCCTCCTTAAACCCCTGTGTTAAATGGACTTGTAGTGGAGGTCAGAGATTTCCCTCTAAGTTGATTCCCCCATACTCCCTCCCTCCAGTCTCCTAGATATCCTTCCAATTCCCTCTCCTCTCCTGCCCCCTTCCGTATGTCTACTAGCATCCTAGGCAAGATTCCTCCTGTTTGTGTAAAAATTCATACATTTTGAGGTTATTATTAGCTTAGCCATCTATCATACTGTTTCGGTTGTATTCTAGCTTCCACAGATGAGAGAAAACATTCAGCCCTTGAGTCTCTGAGATGGTTGAGATGTTTCACTTAGCATATTTTTTCCATCTCCATCCTTTTGATTGCAAAAGCCATAATATAATTTTCTCTAATAGCCAAGTAGTATTCCATTGTATATATGCACCAAAATTTTTTAATCCACTTGTCCAGTGAGGGGCATCTGGGTTGGTTCCATAGTCTAGCTATAGTAAATTGAGCTGCTATAAACATTGATGAAGCCGTATCTCTCTATAATATGCTGATTCTAACTCTTTTGGGAAAATACCTGGGAGTGGGATAGCTGGGTCGTAAGGTGGTTCCAGCACTAATTTTTTGAGGAGTCTCCACACTGCTTTCCAGAGTGGCTGAACCTTTGCAGTACCACTAGCAACGTGACAGTGTTCCTCTTTTCCCACAGCCCCTCCAGCATCTATCATTGTTTCTGTTCTTCATTTTTGCCACTATGACCGGAGTGAGGTAGAATCTCAGCGAAGTTTTGATTTGCATTTCTCTTATTGCTAATGATGTAGAGCATTTTCTCATATATTTATGAGCTTTCTGAACTTCCTCCACTGAGAAGTTTCTTTTTAGTTCTGTAGCCCATTTATTGATTGGATTATTTATGATTTTCATGTTTAGTTTTTTTAGTTCTTTGTATATTCTGAATATTAGCCCTCTGTCTGATGTGAAACAGGCAAAGATTTTTTTCCCATTTTGTAGGATCTCTCTTGACACTCTTGACTAATTATTTAGCTGTGCAGAAGCTTTTTAGTTTAATTGCATCCCATTCATTTATTCTTGACTTTACTGCTTGTACCATGGGAGTTTTGTTAAGGAAGGCGGCCCCACCCCTTTGTCATGTAGTGTTGATCCTGCTTCTTTTTCAAGTAAATGTAAAGTTGCTGGTTTAATTCCAGATCTTTGAACCATTTTGATTTAATTTTGTGCAGGGTGAAAGGTAAGGATCCAATTTCAGTTGTCTACATATGGCTGTCCAATTTGTCCAACACCATTTGTGGAACAGGCTATCTTTCTTCCACACTATGCTTTTGCCCCCTTTATCAAATATCAGATAAAGGTATGGGGGTTCATCTCTATATCCTCTATTCTATTCCGTTGGTCTTCAGTTCTGTTTTGATATCAATATCATGCTGTTTTTGTTATTATAGCCCTACAGTATAATTTCAGGTCAGGAAATTATACGCCCTGCTTCCTCCTTTTTGATGAGTCATGTTTTGCCTATTCTGGGTCTTTTGTTACTCCATACCAATTTGAGAATTGCTTTCTCTATGTCCGTGAAGAATGCCATTGGTATCTTGATGGGGATTGCATTAAATCTGTATAGGACTTTAGGTAGAATGGCCATTTTGATTATATTAATTTTGTCTAATAACCATGAACATGGAATTTTTTTCCATCTACTCAGGTGTTCTGCAATTTTTTTTTTTTAGTGTTTGATAGTTTTTGTTGTAGAGGTCCTTAATAGCCTTTGTAAGATTGATGCCCAAGTATTTTATTTTTTTGGAGGAGATGGTGAATGGAACAGATTTCCTTATTTCTTCTTCTGTGGACTTGTTGCTGAAGTAAAGGAAAGCTAGCGATTTATTGGTGTTGATCTTATAGCCAGCCACTTTGCTGAAATCGCTTATAAGCTCTAGAAGTCTTCTGGTGAGCTTATTGGGTCTTCTAGATGTAGAATTATGTCATCAGCAAATACATTCAACTTGATTTCTTATTTTCCTATTTGAATTCCTTTGATTTCCTTCTCTTGTCTGATAGCTCTAGCTATCAAGGACTATATTGAATAAGAGTGGTGAAAGTGACGGACAACCTTGTCTTGTTCCTGAATTCAGTGGAAATGCTTTCAGCCTTTTTCCATTGAGCATAATGTTGGCTATGGGTCTGTCATAAATGGACCTTACATAGTTAAAGACGTTGACAAATTTCTAGGCACAGATAACCTGTTCAAATTGAATCATGAATATAAAGAAATTCTCAACAGATGAATATCAAGAATGAATTTGAAACAATTAAAAGCTCTTAAAGAAAAGCCCAGGACAAGATGGATTCTCAGATAGTTCTACCAGATATTTACAGAAGAAATAGCAACAATCTTTCTTAAGTTAATCCATGAAATTGAAAGGGAGGGAATGCTCCCAAATACATTATATGAAGCTAGTATAAACTTGATACCCAAACCAGTCAAAGATACATTAAGGAAAGAAAACTGCAGACCAATATTCCTAATGAACATAGATGCTAAAATCCTTAATAAAATATTAGCTAACCGCATTCAAAAACACATCAAAGAGATAATACTCTACAATGAAGTAGGTTTCATTCCAGGAAAGCAAATTTGGCTCAACATACACAAATCAATAAATGTAATTCACCACTTAAACAGAATTAAGGACAAAAATCACATGATGATCTCAATAAATGCAGAGAAGGCCTTTGATAAAATTCAACACCAATTCATTTTAAAAACACTGGAGAAGCTAGGGATCTAAGAATCATACCTCAATGTCCTATAGACCACTTGTGATATATCCAAAGCCAACATAATACTAAATGTAGAAAAACTGAAAGCATTTTTGTTTAAATCAGAAACAAGACAAAGAAGTCCATTCTTACCACTTCTATTCAGTATAGTTCTTAAAACTGAAGCCAGAATTATCAGGCAAACAAACAAACAAACAAACAAAAAAACAAAACCCAAACCAAAACAAATTAAAAGGATACAAATAGGAAAAGAAATCAATCAATCTGTTTGCTGACATGATCTTATGTCTACAAATCACCCCCAAACAAAGTCCACCATAAGATTTCTTGAGTTTATAAACAAGTTTAGCAAACTACACACTCACATGCGTGCACATACACAGCACATGGGAATGGATCTAATTACGGAGGTAAAAGAACTCTATGATGAAAATTATAGAACACTGAAGAAAGAAATCGAAGAAGACCTCAGAAGATGAAAAGACATTCCACGTTCTTAGATAGCCAGAATCAATATTGTAATAAAAGCTATACTACCAAAAGCAATACATAGATTTAATGCAATCCCCATCAAAATACCAATGATATTCTTAGAATTGGAAAAATAATTCTGAAATCCATTTAAAAATATGAGACCCAGAATAGCCAAAGCAATACTAAGCAAGAAAAACAAGGTGGAAAGGTTCACAATACCTGATCTGAAATTATACTACAGTGCTTTGTATCTAATGCAGCATGATATTGGCATCAAAGTAGGTATGAAGACCAATGGAACAAAATAGAAGACAGAGGTACAAAGCTATATGGTGATAGTCATCTGAAATTTGACCAAGGTTTCAAAAGTATATTTTTGAGAAAAGACAGCCTATTTAACAAATGGTGCTGGGAAATCTAGATATCTACATGTAGAATAGATACCTACATATAGTTATCTATTTTATACCCTTATCTCTCACACTACACCAAATTCAAACTGAAATGGGTCAAAGACTTAGGAATTAGACCAAAAAATTTACAAATGCTAGAAGAAAACACAGTGTCATGAAGGTGCTAGCACCAACTTTCTTAACAAGATCCCATTCCAAAAGCACAAGAAATTAAACTAAGACTCAGTAAGTGAGATGCCATTGAACTAAAAAGCTTCTGCACTGCAAAGGAAATGATTAGGAGCATGAAGAGAGAGCCTAGAGAATGGGAGAAAATCTTGGACAACTATTTCTTTGATAGGGTGTTAATAACCAGAATATGAAATAACTCAAAAAACACCAAAAAAAGGAAGAAAAAATCTAATCAATAAATGAGCAAAAGAACTAACAGAAATTTGTCAACATAAGAAACACAAATAGTCAACAAATATTTTTTAAAATATTCAATATATCAAGCAAACAGGGAAATACAATTAAAAACTACATTAAGATTTCTTCTCACTCCAGTCAAAATGGCAATGATGAAGACTGTGAACAAAAATAAATGCTGGCAATGGGGAGGGAGAAAGGTACACTTGTATATTGTTGGTGGAACTGCAGAGTAGAACAACCATTCTGGAAAGCAGTATGGATATTCCTCAAAAAACTAAGGAAAGAACAACAATCTTTTGGCAAGCTTTGGGAATTTGGGGGGTTCCTCTGTGTGCAGTATATCTTTGAATATTGTAATTCTGGTTTATTGGTTATGAATTTATTTAGCTTATCTTATCATGAAATATATTTATTTCCCACTGGTTTTGAAAGATGACTTTGCTGGATATAGCAATCTTGATTGCATTTTTTTCTTTCTTTCTTATCTTTTTTTCAGAGCTTGGAATGTTCAATTAAATTCCCTCCTAAGTTTTGAAGTCTGAGTTAAGAAGTCTGATGTGGGCCTTATTAGTTTGCCTCTAAATGTGACTTGACACTTTTCCCTTCCCATTTTTAATATTCTTTCCTTATTTTCTGTGTTAGGCATTTTGATTATGATGTGTCCTGGGGAGATTGTATTTTTTTCTTATTTTTTTGGGTCCTAAATGATTTCTGTATTTGAATTTTTATCTCACTTCTAATATGGAGAAAAATTTTGTTGCTACCTCATTGAAAATCATCTTGTTTTCTTATTTTTTTGAACAATCATACAAGTTTTTAACAAAATAATATAAAATGTATGTAGTTTCTGGATATTAGATTTACCCCCAGGAGTGCCCCCCCCCAATTACCCACACTTATCCCTCCCTTCCCTTACCCACAGTATCTCTAAAAAAGTATTATGTTGTATAACATTACACCTTATCTGGATTTAACACATGATAATAGACCACCTTTCTCAATGGCCAAGGTCTAGTTCCAGCCTCCACAGATGAGTGGAGACATTTGACCCTTGGTTCTCTGGGTTAAGCTGATTTTACTAAGCATAATTTCTTTCATAGCCATCCATTTACCTTCAAAGGCTGCAATATCATTGTTTCTAATTGCTGTGTAAAATTCCATGGTATACATGTATCACAGTTTTTGGATCCATTCATCCAGTGAGGGACATCTGGGTTGTTTCCATAGTCTAGCAATAGTAAATTGAGCTACTATGAACATAGATATTGCTGTGTCACTATAATGTACTGATTCTAAGTCCCCTGGAAAAATACCCAGGAGTTGATTAGCAGGATTGTATGGTGGGCTCGTCCCTAGTTTTTTGAGCATTCTCCACACTGCTTTCCAGAGGGGCTGTACCAGTCTGCAGCTCCACCAACAGTGTGTTAGTGTGCCTATCTCTCCACAGCCCCTCCAGCATCTATTATTGTTTATTTTCTTCATGTTTGCCATTCTGACTGGCGTAAGGTGATATCTTAATGAAGTTTTCATTTGCATTTCTCTGATTACTAGTGATTTAGAGCACTTTCTCATGTATTCATTGGCTTGATCAATGTCCTCTGGTAAGAAGTTTCTATTTAGCTCTTTGGCCCATTTATTAATTGGGTTGTTTGTGTTTTTGTAGTTGAGATTTTTGAGGATTTTGTAGATTCTGGATATGAGGCCCCTGTCAGAGGAATCATAACCCAAGATTCTCTCCATTTCATCTTACTTGCCTTCAGCCTATATCTCCACATTCTCTTCTATCCCAATGACTTTCAGGTTTGCTTACTTGATGATGTGCCATAGTTCTTGTATGTTCTGATTACAGTCTTTTTTCCCTTTATAGGACCTAAGTGTTCAATTTCATATGTCCTGTCTTCAAAGCCTGAAGTTCTATTCTCTGTGTAATCTAACCTGTTGCTGATGCTTTCAAGTGAATTTTTAATTTGTTGCACTATGTCTTTCATTTCTGTACATTCTGATTGGTTTATTTTATTATCTTTATTTAAATAGTCTTTTAATCTCTTGTATTTTCTGCTTAATTTTTTTCTTAGATTGTCATTGATTAAATGTTTCAGTAATCAGTTTTTTATGGTATGTGGAATTTCATCATTGCATTTCTGTGTATATGGGATTCTTTTTGTTGGATTGTAAATTTTGAGGGCAGGTTTGTTTGCCTGTTTCCTCATATTTTTGAGATCTTGGATTTGTGCATTAATTAAGTTGGGTAGGTTCCCCTTCCTGTTTTTTAAATGTGTCCTTTTGTACATAGCTATCGTTTTTGTTCTATGACTTCTCTGCTTTTGATGTATGCATAAATGTACAAGAGTGAGTGAGACCTATGATTGTCCTCTGGTTTTTCCTTCTAGAGATCTAATTGTTGGTTTGGGATTTTTGTCCCCCGTATTTTTTGTTGAAGTGTGTTGAAGCTCAGGTAAGGCTAAGTTGTATGAGGTGAGATTCAAGTTACTTAGCTGAGTTGTGATTATTGCTTAGTAGTAGGATCTGTACTCTGAAATTAAAGTGTCTCAACCCTTTCTAGCAGTTCTTAGAGAAATGTTGAGCCAGGAATAGTGCTAATGTTAACAACAGATGTGCAGTCCAAGATGTATGTCTGTTGTCTACTTTAACATCTACAATACTGCTACCTTATATATGAACAGTAGGGTCAGAATTTAACATCAACACCAATAATTTAAAAAAACATGAACTAGATTTTTTAATAAATAGCAGGTATCTTCTATGTCATCCACTATATTAATAATCCCAACAACATAAATGGGGAATGAATTACACAAATTACATAGTTCTGTCATATATTGAGATTAGATAAAGATAAAATAGGGTAGGAAGGGTAAAGCAAGTTTGGAATATTTAAAAAGTGAACAGAGAAGAGGTAGGAAATAGGTAGCAGATGATGACTATAATGTAGAAAGCGTAAGAAAATAATTAAGAGTAAAAACAGAAGAGGGAACAGAAAAATCTGGCTAGTAATGAGGGAATAGATTGAAGACAATAAGAGGGACAAGAACCCAAGTTCTAACAAACAAGTGTAAGATGAAAACAACTCAAACCTGCATATAATTTTACCCCACCTATAAATCAAACCAAGGCAAAATAATAAATAGGTGAAGAATAAAGTGATTAAAATGAAAGATAGGATATATAACATAATATATACGCAAACCTACCTATCGCTACAATGAGAACACACAATATCACAGAATGGAAAAAAATAATGAATACAATTAAATTAACCTTGAATATATTCATATGTATAGAAAAATGTGTGAATATGGAAAAAAGATGAAAATTCTTAATGAGAAATAATTGATCAACACTGTTGGCAAAGATGGATTTTCATTTCATGTATTTATTTTTGGCTCTGTTACCCTCGGGGCAAGGGCTGGGGTTGTTAATTCCAGCTTCTTTGTGTTCTTCACCCAGCTGCCAGCCATTGTGGGTAGGAGCCAAGCTGGTTGTAGTAGACTCCTGGTGTGGGATGGACTAGACTGGGGGCTACTAACAAATTGTGCATTCCTGTAGGGGGCTTGGTGCAGAACTCTAAGCTGGAAGATTCTGTAGCTGGTGTTTTATCTGGACTGACTTTTGAGCTCTGTCAGTGGTATTTGAGATTTGATCCACACCCCTGTTACTGTGGAGACACTGCTCTCTGCTGGACATCTGGGTCTCAGGGGCTTCCCATAAATTGCACTTTTAGGGTATAGAATCTACACCTCTACAGGTTTCACATTCAGCACCATTGGTGTGAATTACCCTTGTTCTGTGCTTGTCGGTGTCTTCCCAATAGTTCTTATGGGGCTCCACCAAGAAGGAACTCTCTTCTCAGTATCCAGAGCCTGAGTCCCCTAGGCACAATCCATTTTGCACCAACATCGTGAACACTGGTCCAGGCACACTCTGGGACCTGTAACATGCAACTGCTTAGTCAGTCACAAGTTCCTTTATGAGTTCCTGATCTCCTGCTTCTGCTAACAGCTGTGCAGCCTTGCAAATATTTTCCAAACTTGTGACCTTGGTTTCTATTGAAATACCCACTTGTGTGCAGAATGATTTTGGTTGCTTTTCACTCAAAAACTTCCCCCACCAGCTCTGGGTTCATTAAGCTCAGCCTCTCCCTCTACCCCACAGTCTCCCCTAAGCCAATTTCTTTTCTTTTTCCTTCCTTCCTTCCTTCCATCCTTCCTTCCTTCCTTCCGCACTTTCCTCTTTCTCCGACTGTGCTCCCTCCCTCAGTAGCAATAGCTACTAGTCAAGTTGGTGCATCTCTAACATGTTCTTAGAGTATGTTCCAAGTGTCTGACCATCTGTGTATACTCAGTTCCTTTTACTGTCCAGTGCTGAATGTCACTGAGTTCCCTCAGTTACCCACTTCACTGAGGAGCAGTCTTCCTGATCTTAAGTCTGGTGCTGAGGAACTTTTGGGAAGTCCACGCTTTGTCTAAACTTCTCTGCTTTTTTTCCTTTTTTTAAGAGAGAAGGACAGTGAGAGAGAGAGAAAGAAAGAGAGAGCGAGAATATCAATTTGTACTGAGTTTTTCACATGGTTTTCATTGCTCTGACACTTGGTTGTGTATGTGGGTGCTGGGGTTTGAACCCGTGTACTTGTGCATGCCGGGCAAGCACCTGCTGAGCCACCACTCTAGTCCCTTAATCTTCTCTACTTTTGTTAATGATTTTGAACTTCTGTAGAGATTTAAAAGTTTTACGCTTTGCCAGGAGTATACCAGAAAAGTGTGTCTCCAAAATTAATTCTGATTTGCAGTGTGTGTCAATTGCAATGGTGTAAACGCTTCACTGAGGCTCACTTCAAACTGTCTGCATTGCATCACCTCCGTACCACAATCAGCAGTTGATCCCTGCAGGCTGCAAAGCATCAGTGCATTGTAACTTTTCCTTTTTTCTCCTTGATTTTATTTCTTCCTGCCATTTTTTTCTATTCTCTTATTTGTAAATCAGTCTCATTAGAGGTTTTAATATATTGTTGCATTGTTTTTAAAGAATTTCTGTTTTTATTATGTTCTCTTTTGTTCCTTTGTTTTTGCTCATTTTAAAATTAATTTTAGCTCTTTTTAATGTAGTAAAGCCTTTATTTTGTGTTTTTTTTTAATTTTTCTAAATTTCTGGGAGTTTGAAGCATTTAATTTGTATCTTGTTTTGGGAATGAAGGTAAGGTTTCACACTTCTTATTACTGTCTTAGTTGTATGCCACAGGTTTTATTTGACTATCTTATTTCAATGCTAAAGATTTAATGAATTATAGTATATTTTACTTCAAATGTTTAAAAAATGTTTGCATTTTGAGGAGGAAAGGGCTTTTCTTTTGTGAATGATTCTTAATTTCTATGTAGGTCAAAGAAGATTTTGTGATAGCCTTTCTTTGAAATTTGAAACCAACTTTGTGTTCAAAGAATCAGGCATTCCTGCATAAATGAATATTCTTTAAAAATCATTCTGTCTTACAAAATATTAAATTATGGTCTTTGTTGATTAGAAATGAATCTACTATTTACTTTGATAGGAAATGCTTTAGAATATCTCTTAATACCATTCTCTTCTCAACCATCTGTGCATATCTCCATAAACTCAATTCCTTAAGACATGCAATAAAAAAAAACTAAATAAGTGGGGCTGTATCAAATTTAAATGATTCTGCACAGCAAAGGAACTATGGGCAGAGAAAGATGATAACTTATGGAACAGAAGAGAATAGTTGCTATAATATATGTAATAAGCAGTTAATCTCTGAAATACCTAAGGGACTCCCATAACTTAGTAGTGAAAAAAGCATCCTGATTCAAAGATAGGCATCAGAATTTTGTAAAGAAGGTATATAGACAGTCACCTCATTTATGAAAAGTGATCAGTGTCACTTGTTACAGAAATGCAAATAAAAACCTCAAATATCACTTTGCACCTATCAGAATGACTATTATTTTTTATATATAAAAAGGCAAGTATTAGCAAGGTTGCAGATACATTGGAACCCTTGTGTACTGTTGGTGAGAATGCAAAATGATGCAGTCACTATAGGAAACATTCCTCTAGTAATTAGAAAATGAACTACGATATGATCCAACAGTCCCCTTCTGAATATTTATCCAAAAGAAGCTGAATCAGGAATTGAAGAGGTATCAGCACCTTGTGTGCACTGCAGAACTATTCACAATAGCCAAGATGTAAAAACAACAACTGCACAGATAAAGGAACTACGATATATATTCTTACCAGAGAATACTATTCAGCCTTTGAAAAGGACATTTTTTAATAAGCAACGCAATGCCCAAACTTTGAGGATATTTATGCTAAGTGAAATAACTCGGTCATAGGAAGAAAAATATTGATAAAACCACCTACATGAAGTTTCTAAAATACTGAGCTTCATGGAATCAGAGAGTGGAATGCTAGTTTTCAGGGGCTGGAGGAGGGGGATAATGTAGAGTTATTAATCCATACACATAAAATTCCAGTCAAACAAGACAAATAAACTCTAAGAGGGTTGATGTACAACATTGTACGTGTAATCAGCAGTCAACATCAATGCATTATGCACTTAAAATTTTGTTAAGAGGATGATCGTGTTAAGTGATCTTAACATAGTAAATAAAAATAATAAAGCTATAGAATAATATCTCCAAATAAATCATTCTATAATGTCTGTCTCCCAGACATGAAGCATCCATTTAACTATTAAACCCGGTTCACTGAAACTTTTGCAAACAAAGCTCACTACCTAATGTTTATACAATTGAAACTTTAATGCCAAACAAAAACCTGCACTGAAGACAATAAAAACACCGTGGATGGTGTGTTATATTATCACAACATCAACTAGTAAGGCAGGGATGCAGATACAAAGCAGAGTGTATGGCAACACCTGCTTCTCGCAGCTCAGAAGATATTTAAAATTCTAATTCATCTCAGTAAAAATAAGGCATTAAACAAAACTCCTTTTAATAGTTGAATCTTGCAGTCCTGAGAGCCATTGTTGCTCAAATGAATCACAGCTATAATGTTTTCATTGCTTAAGATTTCTACAGTCTTGGGAATGTTTTCTTGTCTGCTTCGTCCATCTCTTTCTTACATGGGTATTTTAAATCTTCCAATATGATTATAGATTTGTC
>PVKS010037700.1:0-18445 GCA_004027875.1 Aplodontia rufa
TATCTTAAAAATATTAGGGATGCAAATAACAAGCAATGTATTCATACCTCTCCTAGATCTTTACATAAAACTTTTAAAATGCAAAGTAATCTATTGTGACAGAAAAATATTAATGGTTCTTGGAGATGAGTGTGCAGGAAGTCGAGAGCAGCAACCCACGCCCTTCAGCCCTGATGAAGAGTAAGGAGGGGCTTAGACCGCACAAAGCACCAACTGGACAGGTCCATGGGGACAGAGGAGGTGGTCAGGGGGTCCAGATGGTCTGGTTGGAGAAGGGTGGGATTTGCCTAGCACTGAAGAACTTTCTAACACATGTGGGATGCCTCTTCATCTCCCCATGTTCAATTGTTGTGAATCACGTGGCACAGAGATGGTGTTTACTGCACACCTTTCCACAAACACCCCCTGCAGTGGTACATTCCATTCTCTCCTTCCACCAATAGCTTGTTCCCGTCCTAACTGAAAGCAGTGCACATTTCAGATATAGTTTGCAGTCTCTTTGCTTTCCTAGATTGAGGATCTCTGATTTGGAATTTTGTGCCTGATGATATATTTATCCCTGGCCAGATTGTATAAAATATGAGACAAAATAGATTTCAGAACAAAGAATGTTATTACAGATAAGTCATTTCATAATAAATCTCTTGTCTAATGAAAAATAACGAAAAGTTCTAAATTTTGTGTTTGTGATAACGAAGCTTCAAACTACGTAAAACAAAAGTGATGTTACTAAAGGACAAATATAACCACAAATCCACAATCATGAAAATCAGTAAAGACGGAAAATGTGCTCTACATCATCATTAAATTGACCAAATTAATATTTATGGAATAATCCCAATAACATAAGAATTCCCAATCACTTCAATCAAACATTAGATATTTATCAACAGATAATATTCTAGGTCATCATTGAAGTCTCAATAAATATAGAAAGGTTTTAGTCATGTAGTCTTTGTTCTCTGAAAACAATGGAACTATATTTGACATCAATCTGGGAACTGTGTCAGAAGAAATCCCCAAACATTCGAAAACTAAATAGTATACTCTAACTTTTAGAACAAAGAACTAATCAAAGGGAAGCTAGAATATATGTTAAACAGAATAAAAGTAATACATGCAACAGAATTTATGTGAAGGCACTAAATCGGAATTTATAGGGAAGTTTACATATGGCTATAATCAAAAAGAGAAATTCCTAAATTAACAATATTAGCTTTTCCTTTGAATACCTAGAAAAAGATGTGCACTTTAAATCCAAAGATAATAGAAAAAAGTGAATAAAAATTAAAGCAGTATCAACAAAATTTTGAAACTAGAAAATTATAGAGAATAATTAATTTAACCAAAATATATTTTTTGTGAAAAGGATACTAAAATATTGAACTACTATGAAGACTGATGAGAAGAAAGGGATAAAAGACACAATGAACCAATATCAGAAATCAAAAAGGTGACAATATGAGAATCTACAGATAGTAACATGAGAAAATAGTATGAAAAATATATTCCAATGAATTTGACAACTTACACTAATGGACAAATCCCTAAAAAATACAAACTACCAAAGCTCAATGAAGAAGAAATATAGACGGCTGGATCGGTGGCTCAGCTGTTTCAGCACTTGCCTGGCAAGCACGAGGACCCGGGTTCAATCCCCAGCACCATGTACACAACTGATTGTTGGAGCAACTAAAGCCATGTGAAAAACTAAATAAAGTTGTTTCTCTCTTTCTCTGTCTCTCTCTCACTGTACCTCTCTCTTTGAAAAAAAAGAAGAAGAAATATAGAATACAAGTAGCCCTATAACCATTTATAAAGTTGAATTTGCAGTTCAAAATATTTCCAGTAAGAAAATTTGAAGCCCATATGGTTTCACAGGTAAATTATATCAAATGTGTAAGAATGAATTGACATGAATCTTTCACAGACTCTTCAAAAAATGAAAAAGTAGGGAACACTAATTCCAATCTTTTTATTTGAGGTCATTATTACCCTGTAACCAAAACCAAATATATCACCAAAAAAAAATTACAAATCTATAGCCAGTATGAATGTAGGCACAGAAACCATCAAAGAATACTAGAAACTGATACAGCAATTAGATGATTATACTCTATGACCAAGGGAGGGGGGTTATGTCATGAATCCAAGGTTTATTTAATATTCAAAAATCAATCCATATGAGTTAATCAAAGGGAAGAATGCATGATCATTTCAGTAGACACAGACGACAAAAATCCAAATCTTTTCATGATACACTCAACAAACTAGGAATGGCAAAGAAATTCCTCAACTCAATAAAGGTGATGTATGAAAACATCACATCGTATTTAATGGTTAAATGTTGAACATTTCGGAATAGGATAAGAATGCCTGCTTTCATCAATTCTACTGAACAAGACAACTAGGCAGGAAAAAGAAATTAAAGATTGGAAATGAAGAAGCCTCCATAACCATGTGTGCAAGTCCTTCATATTAAGTCTCTTTCTATATATCTTTCTGTATGTATCCTATTGATTCTGCTTCTCTGGAGAACCTTAGCATTTTATATACATGTACATACACACATACACAGACACACACACACACGCACACATATGTATATATGCAACTGTATTTTGACAAACATGCAGAGGAAATTCAGTGGAGCAAGTACAATCTTTTTCACAAATGATACTGCAAAGACTGATATCAATAAGCAAAAAAGTCCTTGATGAGCCATACCTCACATTACATGCAAGCATTAATTCCAAATGGATTATAGACCAAAATATAAAAGCTAAAAATATAAAAGTTCTGGAAGAAAATGCAGGAGAAAACTATTGTGAACTTAAGGTTTGGAATGAAAGTTGTCACCCAAAAGTTCATGGGTGACAATGCAGGATGACTCATAGATGAAATGATTGGGTCAGCAAAGCCTTAATCCAATCAACTAGTGGCAGGGATTAACTGGCTGCAGAAGGCAGGCAGGGTGTGGCTGGAGAAGGTGGGTCTTTGGGGCTGTGCCTTTGCGGGTATATATTTTGTTTCTGGCGTGGAGTCTCTCTGCTCTCTGGATCCATGCCTTCCGCCATGATGTTCAGGGTCACCTGAGCCCCCAGGAATGGAGCTGGCCTTCTTTGGAATAAGACCTCTGAAACTGAGCTCCCCAAAGAAACTTTTCCTCCTACAATTGTTCTTGTTGGGTCTGTTAGTCACAGCAGTGAAAAATTAGAGTGTATCTAAATTAAAACTTCTGCTCTTTTTTTGTTTGTTTTGTTTTTTAAAGAGAGAGGGACAGTGAGAGAGAGAGAGAGAGAGAATCAATTTTTTTTAGTTTTTCATGGACTTTCGTTGCTCGGATACTTCCTTGTGTACGTGGTGCTGGGGTTTGAACTCGCGTACTCGCACATGCAAGGCAAACGCCATAACTGCTGAGCCACCGCTCCAGCCTCTAAACTTGTACTCTTTGAAAAACACAATTAAGGAAATTAGAAGACAAGTTGCAGACAGGAAGAAAATATATATGGTAAAGAAATTGAATTTAAATACATGAAAATCCCTCAAAATTCAATAACAAGAAATGAATTGGCCACTTTTTAAAAACTTGAGTAAAAGATTTGAATAGACATGTCACCAAGAGAGATACGTGAGTGGTTAACAAACACATGAAGAGAATCAGTTGAGAAATGCAAATTAAAATCACAATGGCATACAACTATACAGTCATTAGAATGGCTAAAATAAAGGCTGATCATCACAAGGAAGCAGAAGAACTGGGGCTCTCAGGGGTAAATGGCAGCACGGTGAAATCGCACGCACACTGGAAAACAGATTGGGGGTTTCATCAATCACTAAAAAGACACATCTACAGTATGATTTAGCCATTCCACTCCTAGGTATTTATCTAAGAAAAATGAAAGCACATGTTCACACAAGGTCTTGTACATAAATGTTCATAACAGCTTCGTTTGTAATAGTCCAAAAGTGAAAACTTTACACATGTCGATTAACAGATGAATGGATAAACAAATTGTGTTACAGCCATACAATAGCACTCAGCAATGAAAAGCAATAAAAAAGAATAAACTATTGATATTCTCCATATGGATGAATCTCACAATAATTATGCTGAGTGAAAGAATCCAGACCAACAATTGTACATACTGAAGGATTCCATTTACAAAATAGTCTAGAAAATTCAAACTGAGCTATGGTGATAGAAAGCAGGTAGTGGTACCTGAGAATTGGAAGCAGTCAGAGGTGGCAATGAGGGATTACCAATGGGCACAAGGAAGATTTTGGGATGAAGGATATCTTCACTACCTTTGTTACATTGATGGCTTCTGGATGCATATGTGTGAAAAATGTGCACTTTAAGCACGTACAGTTTGTTATGTGTCATTTATACCCCAACAAAGATGTTAGTCATAATGATGATGAACATGATGCATTATAAACTTGCACCAAAATATATCATTCCTTCTAGGTTTAGCCCTAACTTTGGTCGTCCACTGTGGGAATTGGTCTACTGGTCAGGCTGATAAGAAGAAGAAAATACTTTTCTTTATTGAGCACTTACTTCACTTTTGAGAAATATCTAGCTGCTTTCCCAGGTATCATCTCATTTAAGCTTCATAGCAAACTTAGGAAGAAAATAAGAGATTATAAGAAGAGAAGACTTCTTTGGCATGCTGCAAAGAGCTGTCACCCATCATCAATACTGATAATGTCCTCAGTGTAGAAAAAACAAATCTTTCTCATATGCCAATGACTGACTTGGCAGGGACTAGAGCAGGAAATTCAATGAAGTGCCAAGTTTGGGTATGATTTTAACTAGTGTTCACTGCATAACAACACTGGAAAGATCAAGTAGCTTTTGTTTTAATTTTTCATAATTTTGAGAATCTAACTAATTGTCCCAGCACACATTAACATCTGATGCAAAAGCTATCTGAACACTGAAATTTTTTCATCAGTGTCAGATGAACATTCCGAAAACACTTTATTTCTTTAAATCCGGATGCAGTTCCATACAACTTACAAAAGAAATCTGCAACCTGACATTCATGATTTAAAAACCCAAGCCACAGGGCTGGTGGCTCAGCGGTTACGGTGCTTGCCTGTCATGCAGGAGGATGCGGGTTCAAACCCCAGCACCACTTTGTCTCTCTCTCGAAAAAAAAAAAAAAAAGCTATGGGCTCAATTATTTCTTACAAATACTTGGCTGGAAAACTAGTCACAATTTTCTAAAATCTTCCTTATAATTAATTTTTAGAATTCTAACAAAAGAACAAAAATTAGAATCCCCATGTCCACTGCATGCACACTATAAAATGATTAATATAGGGTTGTTACAATTTAAAAACACTGACAATAAATTGTTGGTAAGGATGTGGAGATTACAAACCTCATACATTGGGTGTGAATGTAAAATACAGTAGTCACTTTGGAAAACAGTTTAGCGATACCTTAAAAGGTTCAACAGAGTTGCCATATGACCAGCAGTTCTACTCCTAGGTAGGCACCCAAGAGAAATAAAAACCTATGACCACGAGACTTGCACATTGATGTTAACACTGGTGTTATTTAAAAAGCCAGTATAGAAATAACTCAAATGCTCATCAACTGATAAATGGATAAATATTATGTAATAAATTCTTTAAATGAGATATTATTTGGCCTTAAAAAACAATGTTCTTACTGATAAATGATTCTTCAAAACATCATTCTAAGGAAAGAAGACATGATACCATTTAGATGAAAAGACTAAAATAGGGAAAATCTGGGTTAGTTTCTTTTCATGGACTTGTTTTGCTTTCCAGTGCTTAAGATCAAACCCAATCTTGGAGCACACACGGCAAGTACTCAACAAGTGAGCCACATCCCCAGCCCCAGCCCCAGTCCCAGGATAGGCACATTCTCAGAGGAAGAAAGAGAATTAGTGAATGGCAGGGGCTTAAGAGATTAGTGGGGAAATAAGTAACTGCAAATGGATACAGCTTTCCTTTGAGCTTGATGAAAATCCTGTAAAAATAATTGTGACTTTGGCGACACACTGCGAATATATTAACAACAGTGAATAATATGCTTTAAAAGTGTGGATTTTAGGGGCTGGAGTGGTGGCTTCACAGTTTCGGCACTTGCCTGGCATGCACGAGTACATGAGTTCAAAACCCCAGCACCACATACACAACTAAGTGTCAGAGCAAGGAAAGCTATGTGAAAAACTAAATAAAAATTGCTTCTCTTTTTCTCTCTCTCTCTCTCAATGTCCCCTATTTCTAAAAAAAAATTGTGAATTTTATAAAATGCAAATTATATGTCAATTTTGTAAAAAGAATCCCCATTTAGCAGATGAGGAAATGAGGTTAGGAGAGGTTAACTGTTTTACCCAGATTTCTTGCCTTCAGCTTTATCAGCTATTCTGATATTTCATGAGAATCCTGACTCAATACTCTTTTCTACCTGGGCTATTTCTTGTGTGTCCAGGAGTTCCAATTTGTCACTAATGGAATACTGACTGTGTTCCTTGCACTGTATTAAGAACTTGTGGTGTATGACCCCCATACATTTTCTGTGAAATAGGACTATTATTTTTCTTCTCCCACTTTGAAGAAAAAAATCTAAGACTCAAGGAACGTAAAAGACTCGTACAAGGTAACACCATATTAAGAGGTAAAGAGCCTAGATTTGAAATCTAGATTGTTCTGATTTTGGGCTCATGGCTATTATCACTGCATTACCTCCTCTTCTCACATTTCCACTGCCTCCGGTGCATGTCTTGATCTAATTCATCAGAACATCTTTTCCCTCTCTTACACGTATCCAGAGCAGACTCACTCACTTCTGTTTCCCAACGGTAGCTGGAGACCAGACTCTAGAAGCATGGCAGAAACATTAGGCAATTCTATGTGCACATTATTCTAAAAGTCAGCTTGATTCATTTTGGCATTTCCAACCCTACCATGAAACAAAAAGGAGAAAGCATTGTTTTGCTTGCATAGGATCCACTCTCAAAATGCACAATTCCTTTGAAAAGCATGCATGTTGCCCCTGTTTAAGGAGATGCTCTGGTTATCCAGCTGTTTAAACTGAGGGGCTTGGAAATGTCCAGAACCCATGGCCCTATGGGTAGTATGATGTAGGAAGAGTGCAGTTTTTCAAAAGCTGTCTGGAAGATTCCAAAGTGCAGTTAAGTCTAAATTTCACTGGGTAAGGACATTGGTCAGGTGTACAGAGTAAATCCTTATCTGAATCCCATATGTGGAGGTCACTACTTACTCCTTTGAATCTTCTTCCTTGCTTCCCCAAATGACAGAGACTTCTAAAATCATATATGGGACAATACACTCACTCTTCTATTCAACCACACATAAGGCACTGAATATAGGGCCCACGCATGCTTTGCTGACTTTTTGTCCTGTACTGTGCCTGATACAACGTCCAGCACACAGTAGGTCTTTATCACAATACCATGTATTGGAACGTGGAAGGAAATTAGCAGCTTTATTCTGACCTTGCATCACCAAGGGATTGTAGGTGGCATTGGACGAAGGAATATGTGGGTGTCTGGGGAGCTGGTGAGTATTTTGGCCTTAACACCTGAAAGGCCAGAACAAGAGGAAGACATAGGCCAGTGGGGATTTGGTGTGAGAGCATTAGGGTGGAAGGAGACAGGCTGTCAGCCACTGAGCCACAGAAGAGTGAAAGGGACACCGAAACGCCAGGTGACTTATGAAGACAAAGGCAAATCCTGCCAGGCAGGGGTGACACCAGCAGGTGGGTCAGCTAGCAGCAGAGCATGCTCAGATCCTGACTGGAGGATGCTCCTCTCTTCCACACTGCACTCCACATCTAGGATGCTAGAAATCTTTGGCTTCACCTTGGAGGAGAGGAAGGTTGTCCTTCAAGCAGAAACCTCACCCACTGTTCTTCACCTAGAATTCTCTGGACTGTACTCATTGTTTCATGGAAGTCGTCACATTTGCTCATCTTTGCAACCCTGGAATTGGGGTGTCATCATCCTCTTACTAAAGCTCAGATGGGTGAAGTAATCTGCCCATGATTCATTCCTTTGAGACTTGCCATTTACTAAGTTGCACGTTCCAGAACCTTGCCCTTACTTGCTACATCCAAGATCCTAGAGCCTGCCTGCTTTTCCAGACTGAAATGGTAGCAGACTCTTGAAAACACAATCTAATGACAAAAGGAATATCACCAATACTAATATCATTTTACATTCATGTTTCGCAAAGTCAAAAAATGTCGTTTCAGCCTGGGATATAGCTCAGTGGTAGAGCCCTCCTTGCCTAGCATGTGAAAAGCCCTGGGCTCCACCCCAGCACTGGGGTGGGTGGTGGGTCTGGTTGGTCTGAGATTCAGAATATACCAACACTTAACATAGAAAAAGTAATTTAATTTTTCAAGTAGATTTCCAAGTTCAAAACAGGGGCTGGAGCAGTGGCTCAGCGGTTGCAGCGCTTCCCTGGCATGTGCGAGGACCCAGGTTCAAACCCCAGCACCACGTACACAATGAAGTGTCAGAGCAGTGAAGGCCACATGAGAAACTAAATAAAATTGATTCTCTCTCTCTCTCTCTCTCACTGTCCCTCTCTCTCTTTTTTTTTTTTTTAGAGAGAATGACAGTGAGAGAGAGAGTCAATCTTTATTGAGTTTTTCACATGACTTTCGTTGCTCTGACATTAGTTGTGTACGTGGTGCTGGTGTTTGAACCCGCACCCTCGCACATGCCAGGCAAGCACCTGGACCAGTGAGCCATCGTGCCAGCCCTTGTCCCTCTCTCTTTAAAAAAAGAAAAGAAAAAAATAATAAATTTCAAAACAGAACAAAGCTCAAACAAGTTTCTGGCATAAAAATAGATAACATTTGAGATTTTTCTACAAAAAGAATAATGAGATCAAAACTTCACTGAGCAATGTCAGTTGTACCAACAAAAATAACCAACCCTTATTTCTGAAGTAGTGCAAACAGAATGTCAACTATCTGAGTGTTAACTGTAGCAGACACTAATTTTCTTCATCATGGAAATCTTTTATTTTTTAAGATGGGGAAAGTGGAAATACCCCCTTGTTCTCTCAACAATTTTATTAATAGTTCTTTAGCATTTTAAGATATTTTAAGTTTAGAAAGTAACAGTTTCAGTAGTAGCTGAATCAGTTTAAAATGTTTATAATTGTTTTGTTGCATATATGTTTATTTGGGGACTGGGATGCAGCTCAGTGGTAGAATATTTGCCTAGCATGCATAAAGCCCAAGTTCCACACCCAACACTGCAAAAAAAGTCATACATACATAGACATAGATATAGAAATATTTATGTAAACATACATGAGAAACATATTACATTTATGATACATATTAGGGGAAAAATCTCAGTTCTAAGCCCAATGTGTCAAAATAAAATTCTAAAGAACATATTCATAATCAACACCAAAGTCAATATAATTACAGGCAATCAGTAAATTCCATTTCTTATTTTTGCAGTCAAAATTGCTCATATTGTCCATCCAACCTTGATTACTTTGCAGAATAGTAACCCACATTTTTGAAAGAAAATCATTTCACATCCCCCTCCCTTCCTGAAGCTGGCCACTGAGCTCTCCTGAATGTAATAGCTCAATGTTTCAGGAAGAAGTGGAGAAGAAGATATTTCAACACCAACTCATCAGAGGGTCTGGGTACAGCTCAGTGATAGAGCAGTTGCCTAACCTGTATCAGGCCATAAATTTAATCCCTAGCACAACAAAAACAACAAAGAAAAACACTAACTCATCTGACATGAGATTTCTGTTTCCATAGGTCATTTATAGTGAGATTCCTCACTGGGTAGGACATTAAACAACATATAGCTCAATTCACTCAACATCACCGAAGGAAACTGTCTCTGGATAAACAATCAATGCAAAGCAACAGAAAGGACACATCAAGACAGGCGTAGTGGCACATGACTGTAATCCCAGCAGCTCAGGAGGCCAAGATAGGAGGATCACAAGTTCAAAGCCAGCCTCAGGAACTTAATGAGGCCCTGAGCAACTTAGCAAGATCCTGTCTCAAAAGGATGTATAAAGACGGGGGCTGGTTCTGTGGCTCCACAGTTATAGTGCTTGCCTAGCCTGTGGAAGGTTGTGCATTTGAACCACAGAAACCATGTACACAATAAAGTGTCCAAGCAAGGAAAGCCAAATGAAAAACTAAATAAAATTGATTCTGTTTCTCTCTCTGAGACTGTCCCTGTCTCTCTTTAAAAAAAAGAGATAGGGATGTGGCTCAGTGGTTAAGCACCCTTGGGTCCAATCACCAATATCAAAAAAGGGCCCTTCAAGTTGAATACACCCCACTTCAATAAGGCCCATGTATACAAAACCAAAACATGGATTAAAAGGTAGGTAATTTCCTCTGACATGGATAACTTGTCTATGTGTCCAATGCAGGATGATATTTCTAGTCCTGGTGACCAGACCACTCTTGAGTGAGTCCAAAGACATGAGGTATCATATGTCATGTCACAGCCCACAGAGGGATCCCTTCTGATGTCTATGGTGCATTAACCAGCTTCTGAGAGGAAGCAATCAAGCACACTTCAATCTCCAAACCTTGGCCCCTCACTGCCACAGAATGCCAGATGCATGCATTAAACAGTAGATTCAAAGCACAAATAAAGAAAGAGAAAATTGAGGGATATTGCTTTAATACAATTTGTTCAATGATGTTTCTCCATAGTAACAAATGCAACTGAGGAAATTGAGAGAAGGCTGACATTTTCTTATTTGACTTTATTATTGACTCGTTGAAATGATGAGAAGGTTAATGCATCCAGAGAGAGAAAAAATGCCAAAGATATTTTAGAAATATTGATGTCATGTCAATCTTTCAAGTTGTTAGTATTTTTTAAAAGTATAGATTGTGATTAAGAATAAAATATTGAGCAATGACATAAAACAGTGGGGGAACTGCAGTTTAATTATCTCTACTCCATTGCCTAAGGTTCATTGAGAGAAAATGAAAACACAAGCTTACGATCTCAAGATATGGAAACTAAGGCCCAGAGAGGAGAAGATACTTGCCAAAGTCAACAGCAGAGCTAGAACTGGAACACAGTCTGTCCTAGGTACCAGCTCAGTGCTTTGGAAGCCATGCTACATCCTTAATTCAGGGTGGATCAAATTCTCTTCCCACAGGCACATGAATTCCAGGGCATGTCTCATAAAAATTTATAGAGCCATCAATGTCTGCAATAAAAGGCTCAGCTAGATTTCCTTTCTAATGAAAAAAATTAAAACCATAGTTTGAGAGAACATTGTTTATTTGCAATATCTCTTCCTGGTAAGCTTGATTTAGTGTTTAAGTAGTGAGATCTAATCGTATATAAATCTCAACAGTAAATAATTCAGGCTTCCAATCGGATAAGGTATGAATTGTATTTCCGGATTTGTTCTTTTCTCTAATTGACAATGCAGTGTTTTGTTGCCATTTGTACAGGGAATTGTGCATCTCACCTGTAATCAGATGAGCCTTTTAAATCACATACTGATCAGCTCCCTTCTACTTCACTTTTTAAACAATCAGAAATCACAAGTTTCTAAATTCAAATAGACATTCACTGGTGTTTGCTGAAGGGCTTATTATTTTATTTCTGTGTGGAAGTGAAAGAAGTCTATAGAGTTTTGAAGTCTTAATTATAACTGAGATTCATATACTGGAATTCTGAACACTTGAAAGAACAATATCAGATATTTGGATGCCACATGGCATACAGCATACATTCAAAACCTGTCTAATTTCCCATGGGCTAATGCAGACAGCAGAATTCAATTATTTGCCTATCCTGACTTCCAGCTTTCTCTGACAGTGAACATTTTCTGATTGCCCATTCTGAGGAGGCCAGATGATAGACTCCGAGATGGGATGTGGAATTGGGGTTGTCAGATGGTGAGAGGTGGGCAGCAACAAGAAATGACTTAAACTCAGCCTTTTCCTCATATCACTTGTACTGCAGAGAGAATATTAAGACAGGAGCATTTGTATCACTCAGGTCAGTAAATTTAGGGAAAGAGTGTTTGAGGGCAAAGTCTACAGAGGGCCTCCCAGAGGAGGAGAAGTGATGGGAATTTGGCTTTACCAGATAGCCTGGGGCATAGCTCAGTGCTACAGCAACTCATTAGCATGCACAAGCCCCTAGGTTTGGTCACCACCATCAAAAAGAAAGGCAAAAACAAACAAAAGAATGGGAATATTTAAACAGCACAACTAGGAGGGCTGGGAGGGAATATTTGGGGTGCCAGGAACACTGACAGCAAGCAATACTAGAGGTGGGAAAGGGCAGATGAAATCTGGGACTGAATAGAAACAAGCCTATAAACTTTGATTGACTGCATTTGTCAGGGCTCATGTTGTAGCAAAGCCATGCGAATGGCTAATTAGAGGCATAATGCTCTATTAGTCTCAGGCTAATTTCTCTTGCTGCAACCCATCTCATGGCAAGGGTTTATAGAATATTATTCAACTTGACCCCACTGGAAAGTTTCTATCAAAGCTAATAATGAGAATCAGGAGCCTCAGGGACCTGGGACAAGTGTAGTCTTCCTCTGTGTCTGACGAGGTACCATAGTTCTTGTGTTTCCTTGGCACTTTGCAAAATCAAGACAGAACAGGAGAGCAGAGGCCAAGGCAGGCTGCTTTTTTCTGATGGGCCCGGTTAGAGCTCTGAGGGATCCTCAAGCTGCAAGCTTCTAAAATAATAACGTCTGATTTCAGCATGTATAAAGATAGAATCTGGAAGCATGAGGTTAGAAGCTGCAACTCTCTAAGGCTGCTCTCATAACCAAACCCACAGAGGCAACTGGAGCAAAGTAGAAAAATCAAGAAGTCTGTTTGCCTAAACTTGTACAATAGGCACATAAAAAATAATCTTTCAGGGCTCAAGCAGTGGCTCAGGGGGATGGAGTGGTGGCTCACTGGTTATTACACTGGCCCAGGTGCAAGAGTATTCGAGTTCTAACCCTAGCACCACATACACAAAGAAGTCTAGGAGCAATGAAAGCCTCGTGAAAAACTAATTTTAAAAAATTGATTCTTTCTCTCGATCTCTTTCACTGTCCCTCTCGCTTTAAAAAAAAAAACCTTCCAAAAATGTCCATTTTCTATTTGGTCACAGTTTAAAACTGTCTTCTGTTACACAGAGAATTCATGCTTTTCTTCTCCTCCATTCTTCCTTACTCTTTCTCCTCCTCCCCTTTTCTTTTCTTTCTTTCTTTTTTGTTTTTGTCAGAAGTGCTGGAACCAAACCCAGTGATATTCTAAAATTGACTGGTGATGTTACACATGTCTGTGAATACACTAAAAACCACTGAACTATATTTTAAATGGAAGTATTGTATGGTATGTGAATTATATCTCAACAAGCTGTTTTTTAAAATATTCAACAGCAACTTGAAATGCAAAGTCATGGGGATTCTAATCATGCATCACCAGACAAGCAAAAAGCAGGAAAAAAATGACAGAATGAGGAGAAAAGCTGATTAAATACAACTCGAAACTAAAAGAGATGTTAAAAGCATCAAATATATTCTAACATTTATTGTAACTGTATTCTATATATTCAAAAAGGTATAGACAAGAGCACACACATTATGTAATGACATGGCAGACATGAAAGGAGACATAAATTGAATTTTTAGAGATGAAAACTATATAGAGCCACAGGTGGAAAATTCACTGAATGGGATTAATAGGAGAGGAGAAATTGCAGTTTGAAAGGCATAGCAACAGATACTATTCAGAAATGAAAGACAGAGGGAAAATGCTACAAAAAGAAAGGACAGATAACCAGCAAGCTGAGGGGAAACTTCAAGCAGTCTAATACATGTGTAATAGAGTCCCAAAAGATGGAAGAACAAAAAAATTTGAGGGCATAATAAAAAACTTTTCCAAACTTATTGAAAAATAGAAGCTCACAGAAGCAACAAGTTCAATGGAACCAAAGTTCAAAAAACATGAAGAAAAGTACACCCAGGCACGTCAGATTCAAATTGCTCAAAACAAGCAATTAAAAGGAAAAAACATAAAAACAGCCAGAACAGGGGAAAAGACATGATACATACAGAGGAACAAAATGGAGTAACAGATTTCTCATTGAAAATAACAAGTGCAGTGGAACAATAACCTGAAAATTCTGAGAAAAAAGTCTGCACATCTATAATTCTGTGCCCAGAGAAAATGTCTTTTGAAAATACAGGCAAAATAAGGATCTTTTCAGACATACAAAAGGCAAAAAAGTTAGTCACAAACAGAAAAACATTATGAGAAATATTAAAGGATAGCCTTCATATTGAAGGAAAATGATATCAGATATAAATATGGGTCTACACTGAAGAATAAATAGCAGTGGAAATGGTAACTATTTGAGCAAATACGTGTCATTTTCTTATTATGTAAATCTTTTCAAAAGATAATTTAATTCCTAAAGAAAAATAAAGAAGATGAAAATACATCATAGCAAAATTTGTGAGATGGCCATGAATCAGAATTTGAAAGAAAGTTTATATAATTAAAGGTCTTCATTTTTTAAAAATGTTTCTTAGCTTCCACAGTGAATCACCAGAAAAAACAACAAATGAAACCAAAAGTAAGTTGAGCAGGAAATAATAAAAATCCAAGTGGAAATCAACAAAATGAAAAAACAGAAGAGCAGTAAAGAAAATTAATGAATCCAAAAGTTAGTTTTTAGGAAGGTCAATTTAATTGATACTAATGAGGAAAACAAAGAAAAGATGCAAATCACCAATATCAGAGATGAAGTAGGAAATATCACTCCATATTGTACAGATACACAAACAGAACCTGAAATTACATATATATGTGTATATATATAAAATGTGATATATAATAGATAACAGAGGTAAGTAAAATATGATATATAAGCTAAATCTTATAGAAATAACCTAGATATATATATATTAAATTGTTACATATATAATATATATGTTATATATACATATATGTATTTATTGCATACATATATAATATATACATATTAAACTGAATTCACACTTAAAATCTTCCCATAAAGAAAACTTAAGGCCCAATACCTTCCCTGGTGATTCTATCTAAACATTAAAGAAGAGATAATGCTAATTCTGCACAAACTGTTCCGGAAAATAGAAGAGGAGGAAGTATATATCCCAACACATTCTATGAGGCCAGCTCAACTTTGCTACCAAACCAGTGAAAGACATTGTAATAAGAAACTACTGATAAATATCCCTTATGAATATAGATGCAAATACCCTACCCAAATGTGGCCAATAAGTTTTATCCTAGTACTCTAAGTTAGAAAATCAATTAATGGGATTAATCTCAGTAACACAATGAAGAATTTAATCCAAACAATCACCTAAAATATATGAAGAGCACTCAACACAATTGTAAATTAACTCATGATACAAATTCTTGGAAAAGTAGAAATAGAAGAGGGCATTTTTTATCTGATAAATGGTATCTAAAGAAACAAAGGAAAAGAAAACTTAATAATATTGTTATTAACAATGACAACTCAAAAGCTTTCCCTCTAAGATCAGGAGCCACACAAGGTGACCTGCATTTAGTACTCTAATACTACTGATAGACGCTTGGGAGATGGGTTGCAGTTCATGCATCCATACATTCCTTAGTTTGGAGAAACTCTCTCAAGTGCCATTTGCAGTGCAGCTAAAGTGGAAGCAATTGCCTAAGTGTCTGACAGCAGTGGATTACACTGTCATATATTCACACATCAACACCATGCAACAGTGAAAAGTGATGAGCTGCAGACACAGTTATCTCATGAAGCTGAATCTTCAGAAAACAGTGAAGAAAAGAATGGAGATGGAAACAATTGTGCTGAGTGAAGTATCCCAAACTCAGAGACATAAGGGCTCAATGCGTTCTCTCATATGTGGAAGCTAGAGTAAAATCTAAGACAGGAGGAAAGTTAGCCAAGCTCAATAATAAACTCAACATAGTTGAAATTTCACATAAGCTAGGGGAACCATAAGTATGAAGCTGGGGGGAGAAGGAAGGAAGAAGAGAGGAGAGGGAGGGAGTAGGGGGGTTATCAATACAATTGGGAACTCGACACCCATGAGAAGCCCAACTATACATAGGCATGCAGAGAAACTCAGAAATTTCAAAAATTAATATACACATATATGCTTATTTCTATCTATACCATGAGGGTAGTGCAGAGGAGACATGAGAGCAGGGAGTGGACGAAGCAGGAGGGGAGATCCTAAACTAGGATCAGGCTTAACTTACTTTGTAAATATCCAAGTATGCATGAATATGTAATGATTCCCTCTAATATGTAAGACTATGCAGAACAAATAAAAAAAATTAAAATCACGAAACACCCCCCCAAAAGAAAGAAAACATGGAAAAAAGACGATATGGTTTCATTTATATAAGGTTAAGGAATGAACAATAGCAAACTATATATTTTGGGAGATACATAAAAAGTTGGGTAAACGATAAGGAAAAGTAGGTAAATGACTAACCTAACCTAATGAATAGTATTTGCCTGTAGACTTTCATGGATGAAGGGTGATGTGATTGGGTTCTAGTTAAGTGTTCATGTTATAAACTATGCATGAACAATGTTATTTTTATGTATTATATATTTTCTGAAAAATTTACCCATAAAGTACTAAGAATAACCAAAATATTTTGAAGAAGAGAAATAGTGTAGGAAAACTCAGACTAATGGAGCAGAAGAGAGATTCTAGAAAAAATTCCCCACACATGGAAATGAATGGAGTAAATGATGGCATATTCAATATACAACCCTAGATAATTGGTTATGATTTATATAAAAGATAAAATATTAAAGTATATCTTATCTAATATCATAACAAAATATTTGCTAATTTTCATGCTGATTTTCATTGTGAAAATAAAACCTTTAAAATTCTTAGAAAAAAATTAAAAGGATATTTGTTTGACTTCAGGGTAAGAAATAACTACATAAATAAAACTCAAAAAGTACAATTGCTTCTGTCAGTTTTTTTCCCTGGTGTGAGCAAAAGACCTGGCAAGAAGAAATTTGGAGGAAGAAAAGTTTATTTGGGAGCTCATGTTTTTGGAGATCTGGGCTCAAGGTAAAGAAGAACGTCGTGGCAGAAGAGTGTGGCAGAGGAAAGTGACTCAGAACAGGAACAATCAGGACGTAGAGGGAGAGTTCTACTCAGCAAGGACAAAATATGAACCCTGAAGGCTGGTCCCTAGGGAGCCACCTCCCCAGCCACGCCCAACTTGCCTGCAGTTGCCACCCAGTTAATCCCTATCAGGGCATTAATGCACTGGTTAGGTTAAGGCTCACATAACCCAATCATTTCACCTGTACATTTTCTTCCATGGTCTCACACATGAGGTCTGGGGGCACTCCTCACATCTAAACTGTAACATAACCTATAAAAATAAAAAATAAAATATGTGTGTATCAGAAGACATCTAGAGGGAAATAGAATATGTTGTAATATTGTGACAAAGGATCAGTATCTGCGATTTACAAACACCTCTAAATTGATCCAGAAATAAATAATACATGAGCTAGGGTTGCAGCTCAGTGGTAGAGTGCTTGCCTGGCATGTGCAAGGCCCTGGGTTTGATCCTCAGCACTAAAAAAATTTAAAAGTGTACAAGAAAAGTAGGAACAGATAATTCATACAGAGGAAACTAGAACAAACTTCTGAAAAGACTAGTAATCATAGACACGTAAGTTAAAAATAGACTTCTCAGGTTGGTAAAATTTAAAGCATCGATAATACCAATTTAACTCAGATGTGGAACTCTCAAACACTGCTGCTGATTTTAAAAATTGGTATTACAACATTGAAGAGCAATTTGGAATATTTAGCAAGGTTAAAAATGTGCATACCCTGCTCGAACTCATAAGTAGATTTAGCAAAGTGGCAGGATACAAGATCAACACATATAAATCAATAGCTTTCCTTTATACCAATAATAACAGGACTGAAGAAGTCAGGAATTCAGTTCCTTTCAAGATAGCTTCAAAAAAAAAATAAAATACTTGGGAATCAAACTAACAAGGTAAATCAAAGATCTCTTCAATGAAAACTTTCGAACATTGAAGAACGAAATCCAAGATGACCTAAGAAGATGGAAAGACGTCCCATGCTCTTGGATAGGCGGAATTAATATAATAAAAATGGCCATTCTGCCAAAAGCTTTATATAGATTTAATGCTTTCCCTATAAAGATACCTATGTCATTCTTTAAAGACATAGAAAAAGCAATTCTCAAATTCATTTGGAACAACAAGAAACCAAGAATTGCCAAAGCACTACTAAGCAAGAAAGATGAAACAGGGGGTTTTGCCATTCCAGATCTAAAACTATACTATAGAGCCATAGTAACAAAGACAGCATGGTACTGGTATCAAGACAG
>PVKS010037701.1:0-18447 GCA_004027875.1 Aplodontia rufa
CTACTCCACCATCATGACACACTGGGCCTGTGTCAGGCTGGCTGTGGGCTCCTGGACCGGTGGAGCATTTGTGTCCCTGGTGGACACCACATTCACATTGCGTCTTCCCTACAGAGGAGACAATATCATCAACCACTTTTTCTGTGAACCTCCTGCCCTCCTGAAGCTGGCCTCAGCAGACACTTACAGCACAGAAATGGCCATCTTTGCAATGGGTGTAGTAATCCTCCTAGCTCCTGTCTCCCTCATCCTGGTGTCCTACTGGAACATTATCTCCACTGTGACCCAGATGCAGTCCAGAGAGGGGAGGCTCAAAGTCTTCTCTACCTGTGGCTCCCATCTCATTGTTGTTGTCCTCTTCTACGGGTCTGGAATATTTAGCTACATGCGGCCAAATTCCAAGTCCACAAAAGAGCGGGATAAAATGATCTCTGTTTTCTACTCAGCAGTGACGCCCATGCTGAACCCCATCATTTATAGCCTGAGGAACAAGGATGTTAAAGGGGCTCTTAGGAGAGTAACTGCAAAATAATCCTTTTGGAGGTAGAAAAGTTGAATTATAAAGACCCTTTTAGGAATGTAGAGAGAAGGGATTGTCTTGAAAAATTTCCCCCTTTCATCCCATTCTTTCACTTTTTCCTTCTATTTTCCTATATGTCTTAGATCAATTCAATGCAATTCAAAGTAAGGTACTTTGGTAAAAAGGAAAGAAATTAAATAAAAGGAAAGGAAAGAAAGGAGAGGGAAAGACTAAAATATGGGAGGTAGGGAAAGATAAAGGAAAGAAGAAAGGAAGGAAGGGAAGGAGGAAGAGGGAGGGAAATAGTGACATCTCTTAGCTCGCCAAAGTAAATGCAGAAATTAAAACAAGTGGGCACATAACTTTATGTCAAAACATAAGGAAAAAACAGTAAACATAAGCAACAAGGTATCACAAATATGAGATATGTTCCTGGAAACAGAGCAATTAATTTTCTTCTGTCTTGAATGCTTTTGAACATGTATTATGTATCCCTGTTCCTTTTTGGAGGTTAGGATACAGACATAAAAATGGTGTTATACTTGTGATGTGGCCTTCAATCTAAATGTAACAATTTCTGAAACTGAAAAGAGTATATTTAAGTTATAATGAGTGATTGGATTTTTTTAAGACAGAAGGACAGAGAAAGAGAGAGAGAGAATAAATTGTTATTGAAATTTTTACATGGCTTTCATTACTCTGACACTTAGCTGTGTACATGGGTGCTAGGATTTGAACCTGTGTAGTTGTGCTGTGTATGTGGGTGCTCGGGTTTGAACCCGCATACTTGCGCATGCAGGGCAAGCACCGTAACCGCTAAGCCATTCTCCAGCACCTGAGTGATTGGATTTTTAAAAGAGTTGGTGTAGAGAAATAGATATGAAGTTGAAGAGTAAGACAAAAGGTCTACTGTGAAAATTGCCTTGGATCTGATGCTAAAGTATCTTCCCAAAGGATAATTATGAAAAAAAAAAAACTGAAGAATGGAGAATTTAAGAGGACAGTGATAGAAAATGGAATAATATAAGAAAAAGAAATCTGTCCATCTTACGCCTTGTTAGGGTATTTGAACTTGATAATGTTGACCAGAGTTTGCATGGCATGACTAGCTTGTTTTCTGGATTGCTTATTAAAACATTTCTCAGTACAGAATGAGGAGGGGAGCTATCTTTATGAATTTCCATTTAAAACAATCCTCAGGTAAATCTTAGTAAACATTGTCTTTTGAAGGAATAAGATAACTTTGAACACAAATGAGATGTGCAATTATGTGCTTAATTCAGAATCCTATCTTAGATTGTGAACTCCATTGCAATAAAGACTGCCTCTTCAGCTGATCTCTGTATTACCACTGCAGCAAAGTACCCCACCACTGCTGTTGCTCAATAAATAAATTCTCAATTTTTAGAGTAACTAATAAAGTTGGAGTTTAAGAATGAGAGATGAGCTAGAGAAGTGAATTTAGATGTGAACTCAGATAAACGCAAAGGGTGTTTAATAAATCTAAGAATGTGTGTCAGGAGTTGAAAACAAAATCAATTATTTGGATGGTTTTATTAAAATTAAGGGGACAGACTCTATTTCATATCACAGGACTGGTGAAGTATATACAGAGAGACTTAGATGTGGATTTATTTCTTATATATGAATATACTGCATCTACACCCCCCCCATATATTACAGAAAAGATTCCAATGTAATTCAGCAGTGTAATCCAGGATAACACCTGATGTTTCAGAAATTCAGAAAGTGAGGGGGAAAGAATCCAGAACAGAACCCTGCCATTACAAGTAATTGAAGGGGGAGAAAAGTAGTCGGTCAATATTATCATAGCAAGAGTCAGAGACCAAGAAAGGGAAACCAAACAAAAATATGTGAGAAGTGGCCTTAAAAGAGGCCTTTCTGGGGGCTGCAGCAGTGGCTCAGCAGTTTCAGTGCTTGCCTGGCAAGCATGAGGCTCTGGGTTCAAACCCTAGCACCACGTTCACAACTAAGTGTTGGAGCAACTAAAGCCATGTGAAAAACTAAACAAAATGTTTCTTTCTCTGTCTCTCTCTCTTAAAAAAAAAGAGGCCTTTCTGGAAAGATTCTTAAAAGTCTTAGATTTTTATTGATTAATAAAATACTATTAAAATTATCAATTAGATCATTATTGAAATTTGCAAAACTATTACCACAGAATACTGGAATCACACAGTGTCACAAATGATACAGAATGTATTCCTGAGAAAGTGTTTGTTTTCAAGTTGAGAATTTAAGAATGAAAGGGTTAACCAGGGAAATGTGTGGTAAAGGGGTAAGAAGCAGAGAATAAATTCTTCTACATACTTTTCTTTATTATTTGTATCCTTCTTTTAAGCTACACAAAATCATTTTTTTTTAAATTCAGCTAGAATTTTAATGATTATTACATTGAATATGTAGATTATTAAGAATTAACATAATTAACTAATTCTTTTTATCTCTGTTCCTCTATTTTATAGGTGAATACATAAACACACAAACCATACATACTATAATTTAAAAATTCCTAATGTAGATATTGTGCTGAAGTTATTCTAAGATTTTATGTAGAGGCAAGAATGACACACATAACGTAGTCTATGCTCTTAAGGAACTTTAATTATGCAGGGTGAAATCAGAGAGTAATGAAGTAAAACAAGGCATGAAAAAGGAAGTTTTGACAAATGATAAATATGTCAAGAAATAAAATGAGATGCATGGTAATGTCTTTTGTTTGAGAACATGTTACTTAGATTGAGTAACTGTTAGGGAAAAGTATTTTGAATTATACTTCAAGTACCATTGGAGGAGAGTAATATTTGAGTAATATTTGACTTTTAATGAAAAGTCTGTAATGCTACATTGAAAATTTATTTATTCATTTATTTATTTATTTTCAGGGCTGAGGACCGAACTTGGGGCCTTGCCCATCTAGGCAAGCACTCTGCCACTGAGCTAAATCCCCAACCCCTGAAAATTTATTTTTGAGAGGCCTATGCCAGAATGTAATCTACAGAGAGAGAAAGTGACCAGAACGGGGAAAAATTAATTTAGAACAGATAGCAGGATTTCTGATAAACAAAAGCCAAGCCAATTGAGTTTAGATAATTCTTACACTAATGTATTGTGCAAAGGTGTAAAAGGCAATACTATTTACTTAGATAAGAATCTTGGAAAAAATTGAAAATACTATTTTGAATATATTCATGTTCAGGTCCAGATTGTCCATAGACATACTTGATTGTATCTGGCTTTAGAATACACACATTACTACTTCTTTTGGGAAAAAGCAAGTTAATAAAATTAAATTTTGATTAGATTAATAAAAGCCCTTAGGGAATCTGTCATCTCATTCTCCTTGTAGCCATCAAAATGATTTTTAAAAACATATGTCCCACCTGATGGCTTCTCCGCTATTTTTACCACACTTTTGAGGAGGAACTAACACCTCTCCTAGTTATTTCAAGAAATTGAAAAGGAGGGAATGCTCCCATCCACTTTTTACGAAGCAACCGTAACTCTGATACCAAAACCTGACAAGGGTACATCAAGAAAAGAAAACTACAGACCAATATCCCTTATGAACTTGGATGCAAAAATCCTCAACAAAGTACTAGCAAACCGTATTCAAAAACTTATAAAGAAAATAATTCATCATGATCAAGTGGACTTCATCCCAGGAATGCAGGGGTGGTTCAACATATGCAAAACAATTAACGTAATTCACCACTTATATAGAATCAAGGACAAAAACCATATGATCATCTCAATGGATGCAGAAAAGGCCTTTGATAAAATCCAGCACACTTTTATGCTCAAAACTCTAGAGAAGATGGGGTTCAAAGGACCATTTCTGAACTTTGTCAAGGCTATATATGCTAAACCCTCAGCTAGTATAATACTAAATGGAGAAAAGCTGAAAGCATTTCCACTAAAATCGGGAACAAGACAAGGCTGTCCGCTCTCACCACTTTTATTCAATATTGTTCTTGAAACTCAGCTGGAGCAATTAGGCAAGAGAAAGAAATCAAAGGGATAAAAATAGGAAGAGAGGAAGTCAAACTCTCTCTTTTTGCTGATGACATGATCCTGTATCTGGAAGATCCAAAAAATTCCATTGGTAAACTGCTTGAATTCATAAATAGATTTAGCAAAGTGGCAGGATACAAGATCAACACACATAAATCAGTAGCTTTCCTATACACTAATAATAATGGACTGAAGAAGAATTCAGGAAATCAGTCATTCAAAATATCTTCAAAAAAATAAAATACTTGGGAATTAACCTAACAAGGGAAATCAAAGATCTCTTCAATGATAAGTATCGGTCATTGAAGAATGAAATCCAAGATGACTTAAGAAGTTGGAAAGATGTCCCATGCTCTTGGTTAGGCAGAATTGATATAATAAAAATGGCCATTCTACCAAAAGCTTTATATAGATTTAACGCTATCCCTATAAAGATACCTATGTCATTCTTTACAGACATAGAAAAAGCAATTCTCAAATTCATTTGGAACAATAAGCAACCAAGAATTGCCAAAACACTACTAAGCAAGAAAGATGAAACAGGTGGTTTCGCCATTCCAGATTTAAAACTATGCTATAGAGTCATAGTAACAAAGACTGCATAGTACTGGTATCAAGATAGGAAAGAAGACGAATAGAATAGAAGACCCTGAAACAAACCCTCAAATCTTTAAACATCTGATTTTTGACAACGGGGGACAAAATATTACATGGAGGGGAGACAGCCTCTTCAACAAATGGTGCTGGACGAACTGGACAGCCACTTGCAGAAAGTTGAAATTAGACCCATATCTTTCTCCTTGCACAAGAATCAAATCAAAATGGATTAAGGAGCTAGGAATTAAATCAGCTACCTTACAAATGATGGAAGACAAAGTAGGACCAACACTTCAGCATTTGGGAAGTAGGCAAAGACCTTCTCAACATGTCTCCTAAAGTGAAGGAAGTAAAGTAAAAAATCAGTGATTGGGATGCCATAAAGCTAAAAAGCTTTTGTACTGCCAAGGAAACAATCATAAGAGTCAAGAGGTTTCCTACAGAAATGGAGAGAATCATGGGCTATGATTCCTCTGACAAGGGTCTCATACCCAGAATCTACAAAATCCTCAAAATTCTCAACGACAAAAACACTAACAGCCCAATTAATAAATGGGCCAAAGAGCTAAATAGAAACTTCTCATCACAGGACATTGATCAAGCCAATGAATACATGAGAAAGTGCTCTAAATCTCTAGTAATCAGAGAAATGCAATTGAAAACCACATTAAAATATCACCTTATGCCACTCAGAATGGCAAAAATGAAGAAAATAAACAATAATAGATGCTGGAGGGGCTGTGGAGAGATCGGCACACTAACACACTGTTGGTGGAGCTGCAGACTGGTACAGCCCCTCTGGAAAGTGGTGTGGAGAACCTCTAAAAACTAGGGATGAGCCCACCATACGACCCTGCTATTCCACTCCTGGGTATCTTTCCAGGGGATTTAGAATCAGCACATTATAGTGACACAGCAATATCTATGTTCATAGCAGCTCAATTTACTATTGCTAGATTATGGATACAACCCAGATGTCCCTCACTGGATGAATGGATCCAAAAACTGTGGTACATATATACCATGGAATTTTACACAGCAATTAGAAACAATGATATTGCAGCCTTTGAAGGTAAATGGATGGTTATGGAAGAAATTATGCTTAGTAATATCAGCTTAACCCAGAGATCTAAGGGTCGAATGTCTCCACTCATCTGTGGAGGCTGGATCTAGACCCTGGCTATTCAGAAAGGTGGTCTATTATCATGTGTTAAATCCAGATAAGGTGTAATGTTATACAGCCTAATACATTTTAGTGATATTGTGGGTAAAGGAAGGGTGGGATACGGGTGGGAAATTGGGGGGGGCACTCCTGGGGATAAATCTAGTATCCAGAAACTATACACATTTTATATTATTTTGTTAAAAAATTGTATGGTTGTTCAAAAATAAAAAAAAGTCCCATTTTGCCACTTCCTTGTTTAATCTTTTAATGCTTTATTATTATGTAAATTATGAGGTGAAGAAGTCTTTACACATCAAGTGTTCTCAGTGAGGCCTTTTTCTGTTTTGTGTGTCATTCCTTAAAGTAATCTATTCTAGATATACTAAAGGAGATGGCCCTCATTCATCCAAGATGAGCTGTCTCCTCCTTTCAGAGATATCCTTCCCTCCCCCAGTCGTGTTTGACATTGAGTAAGACTCCTCCTTAATAGTGTCCCCATCAACTGCTCACAATCACAGAGTACTCAGTTCCTCATTTGTTCTGCCACAGTTGTTACAATCATTGAAACATTATTCACACTTCCTTTTCATCACCTACTATGCTGTCAGACACCTACTTTGTCATGTCTCAATTTAAAAACCTTCCAGAACAAAGTGAGTTATAACTTATTTTAATGGTTAAATAGGAGTAATAAAAATAACAGCCCTCCAGATACCATCATTTGCAAATAATGGCATTTCAGTCTATGATGAACTGTAGTATGTAACGAAGGTTGCATCAGAGTACACTGCTAATGATGGCCAGGTCACTTGAGTTTGTTGGATGGTGTGTTATGCTTCCGCAGTGAGAAAACATTCATCTCCCATTGCACAGAATGCATCCCTGTCATTATGCTCCTCATAATGATTTGAATACAAGCGACTCAATAAGTGTTGGGTAATAGAGAAAATTATAGAGGAGGTTAGAATGCTAGATAGTTAGATACTATAATCCAAAAGATTCCCCTGAAGCATAAAATTAAAAGATTGGATTAGAATTTTCTTCAATATAGTGAACATCAGAAATCAGCATATAATAGAATATCCACAACATAAACCTTTGAAGAATTGATTCTGTAATCATACAAAATGACAAAATTAATTTTCCATCCAATTTGTTAGCCTTTTTTTTTTTAGAGAGAGGGACTATGAGAGTGAAAGAGAGAATCAAATTTATTCCATGTGGCTTTTGTTGCTCCAACACTTTGTAGAGTTTGTGGTGCTGGGGTTTGAAGTAGTGTCCTTATGCATGCCACGGAAAGCACTGCAAGTGCTAAGCCACTGCTCCAGCCCTGAAACTGTTAGTCTTGAGCATAAGAATCTCTGTAGAATTTGACACAACTAATCAGTCCTGTGACAAGACCGTTGGTCTTTGTCCATTTATGCTGATATAACCAAGTACTATACACTGAGTAATTTATAAAGAGCAGAAAATTATTTCTTTTAGTTTTGGAGGCAGAGAGTTAAAACCAAGGTGCTAATGGGGTCAGGGTTTAGTAAAGGTCAGTGTCTGCTTTGAAACTGGCAACTCCTGGCTGTACCCCCTAGAAGGGACAAAACTGTCCTCACATGGCAGATGGTGGAATGACAAGTGAGCTGTACACTTGGTCTTAGAAGGAAAGACCTGAATCCCCTTAATGTGGGGAGATCCTCATGACCTTATCAATTCTTGATGACCTCACTTCTTAAATTTAATTGCCATTAAATTTCAACCCGCATTTTGGAAAACCAAAGCATTTTACCCTTGTGCCCCAAATTCCATGTCCTCACATGCAAAGAACATTTATTGTACCACAATCACTCCCCAAATCAGTTTATTCTGTATCAACTCAAATGTCTGAAGTTCAGAACCATTTAAATAAGATAAGGGTGAGACTCAGGCAAATCGAATTCCAGTTATTAAACTATGAGGTCAAACAAGTTAGGTATTTTCAAAATTCAATGGTTGGAAAAGCAAATAAATGATAGGTATTCCAATTTGAAAGTGGAGCAATAGGAAAGAAAGAAAGAAGGAGTACCAGGTCCCAAGTAAGTATGAAACCTGACAAAGCCAGTAACACTAAAACTTGGTCTTGAGAATAATCTTATTTGACTCCATATTATACCTCTGGTCGTACTGGGACAAGGTTTGGTCCTCACAACTGCTGGTGGTTCTA
This sequence comes from Aplodontia rufa, assembly GCA_004027875.1. Lineage (NCBI taxonomy): Eukaryota > Metazoa > Chordata > Mammalia > Rodentia > Aplodontiidae > Aplodontia > Aplodontia rufa. The sequence goes on from PVKS010037701.1 coordinate 8,509, forward strand.
TTGCACACTGGTGTCTCTACAGTAATGAACTTTCAGTGGTGTCCCCAATCTCACGGTTCTGCTATGGCAACCTCACCCTTGGAGCAAGTTTTAGCTAAGCCCCAAGATGGACTGTAGCATTCTTTGAAATTTAGCAGTGATCCAAGTTGCACCTGAAGACTCTTGATCCACAGGTAGGGTAGCTAAGGAACACTACACCAGAATGTGACCTCTTGTGTGACTTCTCAGCTGACACAGGTTACATGTTTAGTAGGGAAACTAATTCATGATACTGATTTCAATAGCACAGTATGGGTTCTTTTATTCAGTGCATATCTAACTCCTTTATTAACTATTCATTACATACTCTTCTAGGTGTTGAATATATAGCACTGAAAGATTCTCACAATTCCTACCTCCATAGAACTTGCATCTCAGAAAAGGGGGATAAAGCATAAAAAGCACAACATATTATACTATGACTGACATCAATGAATGCTATGAGAACATAAAATGAAGGAAGGATGGGTTGCATTTTAAGTGGATAGTCTGGGAAGTCAATTTTAAATTTAAAGAACATTTGGCATCTCTCAGAAATTAGCACTTGCACTGTGACCAAATGTTGAGAAGAAAGGAACAACCAAGAAAAGATTTGGGAGAAGAAGGAAGAGAGAACAGGGAGACAATTGGCTTGGCTGGGAACACAATGCTTCAGATTAAGACAGAAGGTGTGTTTGGGGGCTAAGGAGTGACCACTGAGTGGTAATGAAGGATATCATTGAAACAGGTAGATCGATAGGATTTTTGTATCTCGGGTTTTCATAACAAATTAACACAAACTGTGGCTTATGAAGAAAGCACACAATATTCTTTCTCAGTTCTGGAGGACAGGAGTCCCAAATTAAGGTGTCAGCAGACCAATAAGCTCCCTTTCAGGCTGGAGATGAGGAGCCTTCCTTCCTTCCTTTCTCTTTCAGCATTGCTGGCTTCCAGGGTTCCAAGGCTTGTCCCAGCATCACTCTCATCCCCAGTGCTATCTTCACATGGCCTTTCTTTCTCTTTCAGAGGACACTTCATTGCATTTGGGGCCCAGCTTACTTCAAGATGACCTCATCTCAGGATTTCCCAAAAACTTCTACAAAGACTTTTATTCCAAATAAAACCTTCAGAGCTTCCAGGTAGACATTACTTCTTGGATGACAAAATTCAACCCATTCACAATTCTGAGAGTCCTGAAAAGGTGACTGGTTTTACTTTCAATAGAAAGCCGTCCTGACACAGTTTTGAAAATTGCTTTGAGGATTACATAAAGAAGGAATGGAAAGAGAACAACCTCGGAAGCAGGAAAATCCATCAGCAAGATGGAGCTCTTCCCCAGGTAAGAGATGAGGGAGAATCTGAGCTAGGTTTTAGCAATGGTAAAGCAGATGAAATGGCAAGGATGGTGGATAGATAGGAGGTATAGTTAGTTGATCAAAGAGAGCCCAGGAGTCTTCGTTGCTCTTTGGCATTAGTAAAGCCTTACTTTTTACCGTCAGGACATCTTGCACCTTAGACTGTGCCTATACCTCTAGGTTTGTGTGTGTGTGTGTGTGTGTCTTTATCAGAAGAGAATTGGAACATATTGAGTACAAATGCAAATGTTCTGAACTACCATGGTAATTTGTAGTTTGGGAGATAACATCGAGATGATGTGCGATATGTTTACTTGAACAGCCTTATCCTTTATCTTCACTATTAAAATCTCTTTATTAAAATATTTAAAAAGGAACACAGAGCCTGCAGAGGGTCACAGGGTAGATTAAGAAAACTCAGTATCTGAAATCAGATGGGATTTGAACTTGTGATTAGAGGTTTAGAATGCTCCAGGGATCTTTTATTGTAGGAATGTTGAGAAATTTAACTGCACTGATTGGTCCAGGGAATTCCCCGAGTATAACAGCTCTCAGGACCTTAGGTTTGAAGACTTCCTTCAGGAAGATCTTCCAGGCTGATTTCTTAGTGATTTGGGATTGTGTCCTATAATAAAATGGCAATCCTTGCACGTGGATAGGTGAGACTGAGCTCAGATGCTCTCCCAGCCTCAGCATATTTGGGAAACTGTAGTGGAGGTTTCCTATCAGCTTAAGGGTAGGCAGGCTGCACAATTCACATCTTTCTTCATTGGCCACTTCTCTCCAACACTGAACTCACCTCCTGTGTTTACACCTGCCAGTGTTCCAGGTGAGAGCAGGTAAGATGCTGAGGGGGGAGAGGATTCATCCTATTAAGGGGTCTGAACCTTGGTTCTCTTCAGGGAGGAGGAGGGCTTTGCTTTTCACTTTTCTGTTTCTCTTTTCCCTCTGGCTTCTAGAAAGAATAGATGCTCCTCATGAATCCTGTTCCGCAATACTTCTGAGGATGGTTAAGCTTTTGACTGAGGGTGCCAGAGAGACTGCAAGGGCTGTGGACGCCCACTGCCTCTCCTTTAGCACTAAATGCCAATCTAGATGCCCTTTGCCTCTGGTTGTCCTACGGCACCTCCCTAAGGGCTTCCTCCCTCGTTAATTTAGGTACTTTAGTTTGGGTTTAGGGAACTGATAGGACCTGACTAGAATCTGAGCCTCCTTCCCTTATTGGCGATACAGGAAGGAGCTTGTTGAGGTCAGGCTTCCCTGGATGGCCACAGCTGGCTGCGTGATGTACTGAGCTGCACCTGCATGCATTGGGACCCCTTCCCTGCCCTTAAGAGAACTGATGTCCTTCATCAAGTTGTGACTGGCAGTGAAATCCTGAGAGTTTTAACCTGGTGGTGAATCCTGGGGCTTTCTAAGTCAAGACCTTGGCACTATCAAGTCAGAGCTCAGGGTCTCAAGGGCCCATACAGTCCCCTCTTCTCTCTCACATTTCACTTAAAGGAGTGAATGTGTTAGCATGAGTTCATTCATTCAGTCAACCTAGTATGTGTGAGATAATATTAAATGCAGATGATAGAAATAAATAGTATATATTATAGGATCAGGACCTGGAAGTAGCAAACTAGTCTAGTAACACATAAATAAATAATTAAAAGAGAAAGTCATGATGATAAGCATGTGGAAATCTTTTCCTGGACATTGTGAAGATAAAGGTCAGCTCTGGGTTTTCCAGGGAGTAAAGAACTTTGGATACATACCATTAGTGGAAACTTGTTTCCTTTAAAGGTGACTGTAGGTGATTAATGGGGTATTAAATCCAAGGAACCAGAATACTTTAGTGAAAGACTGCAAGTTTAGGGGAACTGTGGAATCTTTATTTGCTAAATCGCAGATAACAGGGTGTGGGAGGAGGTGAAAGGCATGCTGTACAGAGTTCTGCACTTGCATGCAAGTCCACCCTGCAGGCTTTTGGTTATACTTGGTAAACTACTGTAAGAAGAAGGGTGTGTGCAGTACAGGGAGATATGCAGAGCGAGAAACCACGGTCACAGAACTTTTATTACAATATAACATTAAGTGTTCTGTTTTGTTATTAATTGTTGTTGTCGTTCTCTCCCGGTTTCCTGATTCATAAATTAAACTTCCTGATAAGACTGAACAAAAAGAAAAACAGTATGCATAGGTTTTAGTGCTATCCACAGTTTCAGGCATCCACTGATGATTCTGGAAGGCATCTCCTAAGATAAGGGAGGACAACTGTTATGAAATGCTATTTTTCTTTAAAAAAGGAAATTTTGATATTTCAAAAACTGAATAAACTTAGAGGTCATTACGTCAAGTTCCATAAAGGGGCACAGAAAGACAAATTCCCAAAGACCTAATTTACATGAAAAGAAGAGAAAACAAACAATTAAATATCAGAAAGGCAGCTAGTGTCTGAGCTGGTCTACAGCAAAACAAGAAGGGGCTTGATTTCACTCTTTCTTTGCTCTACCACTGAGTGTTATTTCAACTATCAGGTTTTGCAAAAGAGGCAAAAGAGGTTCTTGTGTAGTGTTTAAGAATCTGGGGCCAAGATTCAGACATCCCATTCAGACAATGGGAAATTAATTTTATCACCTTCACACTCACTTTCCTTATATAAAATCTACATAAGAGAGTAATACCAAAGAGAAAGATCATACTGAAGCTTAAATACCTACAAAGAGCTTAATGCTAGTTCTCTCAATGATTTTTTTTTAAGAGAAAGAGGGACAATTAGAGACAGAAAGAGAGAATCAATTTTATTTAGTTTTTCATCTGGCCTTTGTTTCTCCAGCACTCAGTTGTATGTGGTGCTGGGGTTTGAACCTGAGTCCTTGCTCATGCCGGGCAAGCACTGTAACCACTGAGCTCCGCTCCAGTGCCTCTCAATGACCTTTAAGAAAGGATATTTAAAATGTTCAAGTGTAAAGTGAGAGAAGAGAAAGGGAAGAAATGATATAGAGGATGTAGGCAGGGTCTGGATTACAAAGAATTTATTGAAAGTTATTATTTATTTTCTACTTATTAATCAATATGTTTTTGTTATAGAATATTTGGATACTATAGAAACATAGATAAAAAGAAAACTTACTCTAGCACCATCCAAAAAAACACAACTGTACCCACCTTGAAGAAACAAATATTAATTTCCAGTACTGCATTTTCTTTCAGTACTGAAGATTTACTCCTAGAATGGTTTACCATTGAACTACATCCCCAGAATGTTTTTATTTTTTTATTTTGAGACATGGTCTTATTAAGTTTCCCACGTTGGCTTCAGATAAATTTGTAATCCTCCCGCCTCAGCCTCCTGAGTATCTGGGATTATAGGCGTTCACTAATGTACTTGATTTTGCAAATAATTTTTATGTCATAATATATTTGGCTGTTTTCTAATGACTGCTAGTACTTCATCACTTGGCCATCCTATTTTCATGTAAGGATACAATAGTACTCCTATCCTCAGTGGTAATGTTGCCAGACCCCTAGTGAATATCTGAAATTGCAGACAGCATCAATCTCTCTATGTGTCTTTCACCTGCAAATATTAATGCATTTACCATCTTTACTAAGCACTTAGCCTGCACTGTAGCCATAACTTGAAGTTTAAGGTGTGACAGCAAAACTAGCACAATATTTTTCCTTCATGATTTCACAAATTCATTATTACTATAGATCTTAATAACCTTAGCATATGATTTTTTTCCTCATTCAGTTGGGAACTTTCACTTTTTCACTTAAAAAAAAGAGGCATTTCCATCTTCTAGTTGGCATCTAAAAATGGCTTCTATCACTATTCTTATATTTTGAGGGCATTATTAAGTAAAATAAGGGTTAGTGGAACACAAGGACTATGGTTCTTCCAAAGTCTCTATGGTAACCTAAATGGCTGTTAAGCAACTATTGAGAAGGTAGCATATACAGTGTGGATACCCTGGGAAAAGGGACAATTCACATCCTGAGTGGAACACTGTGGGGCAGCATGAAGCATCACTCGGAACAGTGTACAATTTCAGACTTATGAAGTGTTCGTATCTAGAATTTTCCACCTAATATTTTTGGACTGCAGTTGACCACTAATAACCGGCACCATAGGAAACAAAACCGCAAATAAGGGTGGCGTTATGGTTTTTGTCCTTTTAAAAACCTTTATTATTATAGTTAATATTTAATAACTATCCTCACAGATTCACTTTATCCAAATTATTTTGACAAATTTTTGTATGTTTATTATACAATGATGAGATTGTATATGTATTCTATATTTTTTCATTTTAACGAATTTAAATTTGACAAGATACCATCCTATTTAATTTGACTTTTTGAAATTATCCTGGGATTGAAATTTATAATAAATTGTCAATTCTATTTATACTTTTTGTCTTAGAGTATTTATCGTTTATTTCTTTATTTATTTATTATACTCTACACTAAAGTAATTAATCATTGAGCTGATTTGTATGTTATGGTCACTTTTCTGAATTGTTGTTTACTTTCAATTTTATTTTGTGAATGTGTACAGATCTAAAATATTTTTGCCATTAAATATTTCAATGGTTTTTCTTTATACTTTCTCCCTTGGATGTCAGGAACAACCAAGTCTTTTACCTCACAAGACCAGTGTATAATCACCAATTTTTTAAATGTTTAATGTTACTTACATGTGTGTTTATATGGCCTGCACAAACACTCAGCCTGAATTCTTCTGGGTTGTTTTCTCTATGATCAGTTATGCGGACAAACATCATGTTTGTTAACTACCATGTCAGTTGTCCTAGCATATGTTACAGATTAAGGTGTGATTTTCCAGTTTATTGGAAATGATAACTTTATCAGATACCTAATTTTTAGGCAGCTCTACTGATTCTGATTTCTATTCAGACAGATGATTTGTCTTCTATTTTTCCATTACGCTAACATTGTTATCATTGCTACTACTTAGATTATCTGTATTCCAATTCATGATTAATTTTAAATATTTATTTTAAATAATTTGTATTTTTTACACAGAAAATGTAAGTTAAATTGTAAATTAAAGGATACAAGTAAGCATAAAAACAACAAAGAGGATGGCTCACCTCAGCTATCTCCCCTATTCCCATTAGTATCCCAGTTCCCTACGGTATCACTATTAATGGACTCTTTTCTGTGGTTTGACTATCCACGGATACCAATTATTCTGCTATGGCTTGATAATAGTTTGCATTTATTTTCATATTTTTAATTTTTAACTTTTGGGGAAGGTTGGATTCTAATTTCAGGGTTGGCATGTTAATTTCTTTTGCAGAGTTTCAATAATAAAGGAGTTTTTAAATAGTTTTAAGTAGTTTTGTTATTTATTTTTGTGGTACTGGGGATAGAACACAGGGCCTAGTGCATACTATGCAAGCAGTCTACTACTGAGCTACATCCCCATTTTTTTAAAATTAGAAACTCTAATAAATTATCAATTGATCAAAATTGATTGATATATAGAAATTTCCTTGATAGGTATTTGAAATTTTGTTGTGCAAACCTCTACGCATATGTATATGTTTGACATTTTCCATAATAAAAAAGAATTTCAAAAAGATGGAAAGAAGAATCTGATTAATTCTAAGCTATGATTGCCTTGGCTCCTTATCACATGTACTTGGAAGTCTTTCAATCTCCCTTAACACATTTGACCTTGACTTTGGATTTTGCCAATATGGTTCTAATTCCAGAGGATGAGTCAAGAACCAAAAATGCAACAGGTAGATATAATTAATGAGAATCATAATCTTCCTCAATCAAATATGGTAGCCATGTGTTTCTGGCTTTGTCCTTAACTTTTTTCAAATCTTGGAATAATAGGATAGAGATCATGATCCCATTTTATAGTGATATATTATTGTGTGTTTGCCTTATGTGTTGACCTAAATTCTTCAAATGTCTTGTATTTTTTTGAATCTTTCCATAAAAACATTATATATGTGTAATTCACATTACCATTTTACAGTTCCGTGAAGTGAGGCACAGAAAAGCTAAGTAATTTTTGATTGGTCACATAAGTAGGATCACATAAGCCAGGATCCAATCCAGCAGCACAACTTTAGAGCCCAGTGCTAATCTGTGAACTACGTTGCCTCTGTACAGCTGACAACAGTCTATGTCAGTGGGCAATGCTGTAGTAATGGATACAAATTAAAAATACATGCATGTATGCAAACCCTCTTCAATTAAAAAAAAACATTAAGAGGATTCATCACAAAGGAATCCTGATGGCTTGCTTTACATTTAGCAATCTAACATAACCATCTAGATTTATCATCAAACTTAAAAGTTGTGTCATTTTAAATTTTACCTAAAAGGCAAAATATAATGTCATTTGGTTTTTTTAAGATGCATGCTTTCATTTAATATTTATTGTTCCATTTTAACTATTTCTTGTGAATGTGCATTTATATATTTACAATATTCTCTAATGGATTGCATACCTTTTATTACTGATTTTAAGAGGTCTTCAGATATTAGGAATAATAAAAATGTGAGAATTTAAAAAAATTTTCCTAGACCTGTTTTGATTTTATTTTTATTTTATTCATAACGGCATCCACTACACAGAAATTTGACTTTTATAGTTTCTACAACTGAATGAGAGCATGCCTCTGTTATCTTTTTACTCTTTAGTTATTCCTCCTAAAATAAAGTTGTTCGATTACATTCATCCTGTTGAAAATAGTAATATTTTATTCTTTTATGGCTAAAAAATATTCCAATGAGTATACATACCACATTTTCTTTAGCCATTTGTTGTTTGAGGGAAATATTCTTTTTTATTTCTCTAACTACTATGAATAATTCTAGTAAGTATGACATTTTTCCTCAGTTTTCACTTGGTTGTTTCAGTATATAACAACACAGGAATATTCAATTATTCATCTTATGATATGCCATATTTCTTCAGCTGTCAAAGGCTTGAATCAGTTTTTAATTTTTATATATACTATCCAACTATAAGCAAATATTTTTCATTATAGCTGCAATTTCAAAAATTGTCCTTCGAGCAAAAATGCTGAAAATAACTTTAAAAACATTCAGTCTGTCATCTTTCCAGGAACTTACATTTCTACCATTTATTTTAGAAAATTAACTCTAATACCTTTAAATGGAAAATGTTGTGGGTTTATAGTCTAGGAATGAATGTGAATGATAGTGAGGCCTTCCCTACAACCAGTTTTTGAAAAATAAAGACTGGTCTAGTGGTGATGGATTCCCTGTGCTTTTGCTTGTTTGAGAGCAAAGTTATTTGTTCTTCATTTCTGAGAAAAGCTATGCTGGGCATCCTATTCATGGCCTGCAACTCTTTGTTAGTTTACGTTATTTTTCTTCAATACTGTGAGTCTATCACTCTATTATCTTTTGGCCTGCAAGTGAAACCTGCTTTTAGTCTAATGGGGATTCCATTATATGTGTGACTTTATGTTTTTCTCTTTCTGTTTTTGAATTCGGTTTCTGGTATTTGAAAATTATTTCTAATGGAATTTTGCAGGGACCTTTTGGATTTGAGGAGGTGAGCTTTGTGGATCTGGATGTTCGTATCATACCTAAGACTTAGGAATTTTTCAGCTAGTTTTTCAATAAATATGGTCTCTAATGCCTTTTCCATCTCTTATCCTATATGCAAATATTTATTTGTTTACTGATATCACATAGGATTAATGGTGGAAGAGATGGAAATGCTTACTTCCCTGAGTGAAATATACACATTGTATGCATATATTAAATTACCATAATGGAACATGTAAACATAAACAAATTTCAAAAGTCTAAAAGGTAAATAAATAAAAGATTCAAGAGTAGAAAATAGACATATCTTTCATTTGTGAAAGATGAACAAAAAGTGTGCCCATTCTTTTGGCATATGGAAACAATGTATAAGACAAAAATCAAGAGATGTGCTTTTTTCCTGTTGCAAATGATTTCCCTCCAATTTTCACTTGGTTATTTTGGTGTATAACAACACAGGAACGTTCAAGTATTCACCTTATGTCATACTACATTTCTTCAGTTATCGAGGCTCTTTAAAATGTTTATATACATCATCAAGTCATTTGAAAAACTTAAAAATATAAAGAGCATATAAATAAAGGACTCAAGAAGAGGAAAATAGAAATGTCTTTCATTGGTTAAACTTGAAAAAAAAGAAAACTCAAACTTTTGGTAAATGGAAACTATGTATTTGACAGAAAGCAAGTGGCAACTAGGTAACCTTTTGTTCTTATTAATAAAATCTGTAAATTGTTGATATTTTCTGAAATAACTAGTGTACTTCCATTCTTGATGCTGTTCTATAAATAGCAATAAACATTCATGGGAGAGAAGAACCAAACCTCTGTGACAGAGTTTGTCTTGCTGGGCCTCTCACAGGACCCACGCACCCAAGTCCTGCTCTTCTTCCTTTTCTTCATCGTCTACCTGCTGACTGTGCTGGGAAACCTGCTGATGGTGGTGCTCATTCACATCGACCCCGGGCTCCACACACCCATGTACTTCTTCCTTAGAAACCTGTCCTTTG
>PVKS010037702.1:0-18426 GCA_004027875.1 Aplodontia rufa
CATGATCATTATACTGTAAATCACTTAAACGCATCTTTAACATACATCTACACCACTCATTTGTATATTGAATTTTCAAGGCATTTAAAATATAACAGCAATAAATGAAAGTTTCTAATGCTTACAATAAACTATAAGCACAATATGGAATTTTATAACATTCTACTTTTATAAATAATATTCTTACCCCGAGATAGTAGGGAGGCATTGTCTTCAAATAACTTTCAAATGACTGTCTCCATTTCAATGTTGGTTTTGCTTTATGCACTTTAAACAAGTCATCTAGAAATATATATTGTGAATAAACTATCATCATGTTCTTTTCACACATAAAAATCAAGTGAAAGAGGTTTCCTCTTTGAAGTCTGAGTTGTTACTTGTGAGAGTAACATCAGACGTAAGTTTTTAACAATTAGAAGCAGTAAAAATTCTAGTTCTGGTGTTTGTAACATCATTTGGGAAATGAAAAGGTGCCAACTATGATTGGAAGATTTTATGTAATGGTGAAATACAATCAGACAACACACAAGGAAAATCCATGACCTGTCTGCCTAGACACACAATGATTGCTTAAGGACAGAAACAAGGTATGCACAACATTTTCTATTAAAACGTATCTACTAATATTTTGACTAAAACTTTTAAATGGAATGGATTTCATGGAGGGGAAAGAAGTTTTCTCTAAGGTACTTCTCAAAAAATGACATCCAGGTGGTACCTAGAAACTAACCTCAGGCTTTCTCATAACATTTTGGAACCAATTCCTTTGTTAAATATTTGTCAAATGAAAATTAAAGCTAGATAAATGCTTAGAAATGAATTCAAATTTTACAAACGTAGCATGTGCCTACAAAATGCCTAATGCACCACAAAGAAAGTCTACATTATAAACTGTGTAAGAAATCCTTAGTTGCAGAAAAACTAGAATATTTACTTTTAAAAATTTAAATATAATACCTTCATTAGTTTGAAGAATAAAAGGTATTTCAACATCGATTTTCAATCATAAACATGAACAGGTTGTCATATAAAATTTTCCTTAAATAAGCTTAATATTTTAAAGTACTAAAAAATTCATTAATTTTCAGAAGGAAAATTATTAAGGGATATTCTCAAAGTTTGTCCTTAGGAGACTTATGTGCCAAGCATAACATGATGAGTAACTTACCTAAAAGGGGAAGAAGGACTGGATAATTGTAAGGCATCACAAATAAGTTGACACAGTTCAGTGCTGTACTGGCTTTCAAGTAACCAAAAGGATGACCAAGTTCACTATATTTTGCACTATTGCTCACATACACCTGTTAAAAGGGGTGGTTAAAATTTCATATTTAGTGACCTTTAAAGAATGTTTCACAAACCACTTGTTCAATTTAGCATTTCAGAAGCATTTCATTTAAAGTTTTTAGTTACTTATAATTATTTAGCTCACCTGCCAACATGTTTGAGGAGATTTCCTTTCCAGGATAAACTGAGTCAATGGTGAAGGTTCCAACTCGTATTTGTCAAAAGGCAGTTTGTCTATAACCATTGGTTCACAGTCTGTACAGGAAAACTTCACTACAGGATGAGATGTACGAGGTGGCTACAGGGGAAAGTACTGGTATTATTATTTATGCAAAATACCAGAAAGGAACTCACTTTAAACATCCTTCCTGATCAAAACTTATTCAGTTTCTCAGTGTTGCTAATAAGAGTTCAATTTACTACAAAAAAGACCATTAAGCTAAAAGAAAATACCATAAAACACTTCAAAATCCTTATGAAATAAAAACCTTTCTAAAATTAAATTTATCATAAGCTAAATGCAAAATTTTGGAATTAAGTATTCATTAATTTTTATATTAAAAAAATAAGAAATGTACAGAAACTTCCAAGTTCCCATTTGTAGCAATTTAATTACCGATACAGAGTAGTAGCTTCCAAACTAACCACATACCTTGATCAGTTTTATATTGTTCAGACATAAATTTATAAATCAATGTAGATGTACATCATAGGTGTATAAATAAGTAACAATCAAAGGATCACCAAACTCACTGTATTTTGCACTATTGCTATAAAATCTCAAGATATAGCCTCTTATTTTCTTCATAATTGGTAAGGTTTTTAGGAAGGAAACCCTAAGGGATAAATAGTAAAATGTCTTTTAACTAATACATTAATTAGTAAAATTATAAATAATAATCTAAGTTGTAGTGTTTCCTTCCCTATTTCCTAGTGGATTATTCTGGTTATTCCTATAGTATATACACCCTACTTTGGAGACTCCTGTATTAGAGGTATAAAAAAATGTAATATTTTTTAATTCTTTTTATACTGAGGATTTAACTCAGGGGCACTTTAACACTGAACTACATCTCCAGTCCTTTTTATTTTTTTTTAATTTTTTGATTAAGGAGTTGAATTTCTGTACAATCATGAAAGCATATAAAGCATGCAATGATATGCATTTGATCCTAACCCACTGTCACCCCCACACTGCCCAGTCTCTTGATTCTTCTACATTTACCCCCTATAACAGCTACAAATGTCCAAATATTTGTGTGTGTGTGTGTGTAAATAAAGAAATCAATAAATACGTACATAAAATTATGGATTTTCCAGAATTAAACTACTACATAAGTATTATTTGGCTTTTCGGGGGTGGGGTAAAGAGTATGAGCTACATTGTTGTTTCCCTAGATCCCTCCCTATCCCTCCCTCCCTCTCCCCTCCCCACATATATCCGGTTCCCCTGGATTATGTGTTGCTACACCTTGGGTGGTCCTAGTGTAAGAGACTGACTACCTTTCACTCAAGCCTGGGTTTAGCTCTAGCCTCACAAATGAGGGAAAACATTTGACCCTTGAGTCTCTGGATTTGGCTAATTTTCTCAGCGTAATTTCTTCCACTACCATTCATTTATCTTCAAAGGTCGCAATAGCATTGTTTATAATAGTTAAGGAGAACTCCATTGTGTGTGTGTATACACACACACACACACACCAGAGTTTCTGGATCCATTCTTCCAGTAAGGGGCATCTGGGTTGATTCCATAATTTAACTATTGTAAACTGAGCTGCTATGAACACTGATTTTACTATGTCACCCTTTTTATTTTTTTATGTCGAGACAGTGTCTAAGTTGCTGAAGACCTCACTAAGTTCCAAGAGTTTTCCTTGAACGTGTGATCTTCCTATCTCTACTTAAAAATCGTAATATTTTAAAAGGGCATGTTACTCTATTCCTTAACAGTTCCCTTTCTAAAAACCTCTCCAACTGTGAAGAAAATACGAGCTTTAGGGATACAACTTAAGATCTCATAAGACTCCATTGGCCTCAGCTACTACCTATACCTTGGTGGCTGGCTCCCAGATGTATCATGTGGGATCAGATCTACTTTATTTACACATCTAACTGCTTATTGGATGTAAACTGAATTTTCTACAGGTCCCTGAGAAACATTATATCCTATTCAATTTTTCTCCCCCAAACCATAAAACCTGCTCTAAAAATCTAGGTATTATCCTTGATATCTCCCCCTCCTCCTCTATATTTAATTATTACAAAGACCTAGGAAAAATAACATTGCAATTCTAAGGTAGTTACCAAAATACATAAAACATGGCAGATGTTTAGTACTAGTTACTGCTGCCTTCAGCCAATATCAAATTCTCAACTCTGTAGAAACACATATGCTATTCTGACCACTTTAATTCAAGTCTTCATTATTTCTCAGAGTAGACTAGTACAACTGCTTTGTAATTAGCCTCAATATAGTCATCCCCTGCAATCCATCTTGCTGCCATGAAACATTCACATACTCATGTGAATTCCCTATCTAAAATTATTTGGTAAAAGTAGTACCAAATCAACTTCATGCAATACAGTGACCATTGAGGATAAGTTGTAGAATCTTTTCTGTAAATGCAGATAAGAATGGATTATATACCTATCTACATTGGGATTGGTTTGGGGAAATAATAAAGCTTACTTCTGAACTTAAAAAAATAAAAAAAGTAGTACCAATCATCTAAAAATAGAGTCCAAACTTTCTTAATGTCACATATAGAAATCCTTGTTGATCTAGTATCTATTTTCCTTTCCATCACCATGCCATAAAGACAAAGCCCATGCTCCAGTTGCCTCAATAGGTCATCTTTCATGGCCCTGTGTTTTCACATGTCAACCCAGACTATTTACTAATTTTCTCCTTTGCATACTGCCAACACACTAAATTCTTAAGAATGATCTGGGAGGAAACCAAACCATAAGAGACTTTCCTGACACTCTTTTCCGCCCTGTGCTCCAACCTCGGGCTCTGCTGCACCCCTCCATACAACTGACATTCTGCACTCTTAAGTTGTATATATGTATGATGTTACCCAAGGTGAGGTTTAAGAAGTTAAGTACTAGCTGGGGACAGTGGCACAAACCTGTAATACCAGAGACTCGGGAGGTGGAGGCAGGAAGATTGCAAGTGCCAGGCCAACCTCTGCAACTTAGCAAATCCCTGTCTCAAATAAAAAACAAAAAGGACTAGGAATATAGCTCAGTGGTAAAGTGTCCTGGGTTCAATTCCCTGTACTGGAAAAAAAACAAAACAAAACAAACAAACAAACAAAAAAACAACCCACACTGTCGTATTTCACTTATGCTCTCTCTTATGCCTAGATGCATCTAAATCAGTGTGTGTGTGAGTGTGAGTGTGTGTGTGTGTGTGTGTGTGTGTGTGTGTGTGTGTAAAATATTGAGATCCGAGAGGAAAAGTAGAGGGGAAAAATCCTATAAAAATTAGTAAAGAGGGCTGGAGCGCTGGCTCACTGGTTACAGCACTTGCCTGGCATGCACAAGGACACAGGTTCATACCTACCCCAGAACTACATACACAACAAAGTGTCAGAGCAACAAAAGCCACATGAAAATCTATATAAAATTGATTCTTTCCTCCTCTATCTCTTAAAAAACAACAACAAAAAACACTTCGTAAAGAAATCTTGCACAAATTTCATCTAATCCCCCAAACAATCTTATATGAGATAGGAGCTATCTCAACAGATGGGAAATTGAGGCTTAAAGAAGATAATTAACCAAAGGCACCTAGCTATGATTAAAATCAGAACCAATTTCTAATAAATCACTTTCAATTTCAGTAGCAACACTTCTTGATAATTTATAAAAATTTAATTTCCTGTAATATCCTTTAGTTATAAATTGTTTTCCCCCCAATATTATCTCTTTCTGATGATTCCCTTTCCTATAATATTAATTAAAAACTCTCAGTATCTTCTACATTGACCATATTAATGGCCCTGTATATAAACTACCCAGCCTTCCAACTCACTCCTTCTAATTTTGTCACACTTAAAACCACCACCAAATTTTTTTTCTAAAGTGACACTGTTAAAACATATATTCAATTATTCTTGGAATCTCATTAGAAAAAAGCTCACATTCCTTAACCTTATATTTAAAGTCATGAGCAATTTAGCTTATTAATTGTATTCTTAATTTTCTACACATGTATAGGACATACCCAGCTACTTATATCATGATCTTTTTTTTACTTTCATACTTTTTTCTCATACAATTTCCTCCTCCAACTGAAATCCTACCTACCTTCTATGGCTTGTAACAATTTGCAACAACCAGCACAGCAATATTAAGAGGTAAGCTCTGACATAGGTTTTTGATTTCTTTTCATTAAGATCTGATAAGTATCATATGTACTGCTGTAGGTGTATAACCAACAAAACAGTATTTCATCCACATATGGATAGTAAGAGTTGAAAGGGCTCCAGAAAAGAAAGTAAAAGAACTAAAGAAACTGAAAAGGTTCTTTAAGGCCAGACTAAAAAAAACTACAATAGTTCAATCAGAAAAAAGAGAATAGAATGAAATTTATAAGACCTTAATTTCATGTGCTACTTCATTAAATCCCTTAACCTTGCTAATGGACCTAAATTTACAGATTTTATATAGACTCAAAACCTGAAACAGGTAGAGGGTACAACAGATTTCAAGAAGGGTTCCATTGAATTCATAAATAATAGTTGCATTGGGGGCTGGAGTGATGACTCAGAGGTCACAGTGCTTGCCTGGCATGCACAAGGACGCAGATTCAAACCCCAGCACCATGTACACAACGAAGTGTCGGAGCAATGAAAGGCACATGAAAAACAAAATAAATAATAGTTGCATGAAACATCATTAAAGACTGTTTAATGCACTTCGAAATGCAGCTCAACTTCTAAGCAAAAACAAAGAGAACTACTGTCATGGTCTCCCAACAGAATAACCCATGGTGTCCACAGATACTAGAAAAGGGGGGCAAAGTGCACTAACAAGATGAAAAAAAAGTATTAATTTGTAAAATTTATCCTATTATTATCAGAACCATACAGTGAATACTGGTAATTTACCATGATCACTGAACAAGCATCACTGTTTGTAAAATAATTCATGCAAACAAGACTAGAAAACCTTTTCCAACTTAAACCTCTAAGTTGCAACACCAAATGACTAAAATCATGCAAGTCAACATGAATTTCTAAGACTAAGACCTGAAGAAAGAACTATTTTCTAAGTCTTCATTTAAATTTCAAATTGTGTCCCAGACACAAATCCTCATGCTACATTATGTTTAGAGTCCAAAAAGGAAAACCTAACTGCATTTATGGCTCTGTATCCAGATGCCAATAACAAAACATAAGCACAGTATTAGATTCTAAAGGGAACAGATGCCCTTTTTCCTATTGGTTAATTACGAACAATACAGCTCTAAACTAAACATCTAATTCCTGCAAATGAGCCACATCTTTAACTGACAGTAATACTTAGAAAGACTAAGGCAGGCAGCTAAATGATTACACTACTACAGTCACCATCTCTCTGGTACTTACTAGTGTTGGAGAATTCTGATCTGGCCAAAAAGATTCTGGAACAGGCCAATGACCTATAGGAACCCCAGTTTTAGGATTTGGTCTGACATATATGAGTTTGTGACAGCTATGCCAAGGCTGAGATCCAAAAGGCCTTGATATATCCGGCTGCCCATCTATAGCAAAGAAATTAAGACAAAGAAAGCATACATTATTAGGGAAAAAACTAATTTTATTTTCATTATTACTTAATTATAAAATGTTCATTTCTGGATTTTCCTTTTTCTTAAATGGCAGAATTTAAGAAAATTCATTTTAACTGCTTAACATTTAGAATAGATTGAAATTCACTATTGACAGTGAAGTCTGTAAACTCCAACCATGAGTTCACCAGTTGAAAGGTCCCACAGCGTCCTCTGCTCGGCCAATCAGAACATGTACATAGTACATTATGGTGCTTATTTGTTTAATGAATGATGCCATTTCCCCACAACATGATAAGGCCAAACAACCAATCTGCTACCTTCATCATCTTATCACCAGTGTCAAAAACACACAGTAAATACTTTAAGTACTGCTAATTGACTATTCCTTGCCATTTTAAGTAAAGCCTAAAAACTTAAACAATATACAAATCTAGGTTCAAATCAACTGTTTTTACTCTAGAATTCTGGCAAAATATTAACCCTTTTTAACAATTCAGTAAACATTTACTTAGTTGTCTAAGCCAAGCATTAAAATAATTTTAGTATGATATTATTCTAACAATTAAAAATTTTAAGTTCTAATTTTTTTAAAGCAGACAAAATAATACCAATTACTTTTTTTTTTTTTTTAAGAGAGAAGGACAGTGAGAGTGAGAGATGGAATCAATTTTTATTGAGTTTTTCACATGGCTTTTGTTGCTCTGACACTTAGTTGTGTTAAGTGGGTGCTGGAGTTTGAACCCGTGTACCTCCACATGCCAGGCAAGCACCGTAACCGCCGAGCCACCCCTCCAACCCCAATACTGCTTAGTCTTATCCTCTTCTGCTACTTCCTTATAACACCCTCTGAATGCACCTGTTCTTTCTTTCATCTCTGACCTTCCTCTTCTTTCATGATCTACTTCAGTGCATCATCTACATCAAGCATCATTAATGACTTTCTAATTCTTGAAACAAGTTTCATACAATACAGAAGCTGAAAATATAACCAAGTGGGGCTGAGCTAGAGTTAAAAGAATCAAGCTTAATGGCAAAGGCTGGTTCCTCATTTTCAGACTCTTAAAAACCATTAGCATCTGATCAACTCGATCCTTTGAACAATTGTAGATAAGGAATTAAACATCTAGGGTTCAACAGTGAGAATAAAGAGACATGGGAACAGCAAATATACTGGAAAGAATGCGATAATATTAAAAAGTAAAATGTGAATTTGCTTATCTGTAAACACTTAAAAAGGTGTTTGGCTCTAAAATTTCAGGCTATGAACAATAATTAATATAAAAAGATAATCTACTGAACCACTTATCAGTTTACCTTGACTTTCCTATTTAATCTTTCCTTCTGTCAATCTCAATAACTTGGCCTTGTTAATCTTAAGAGCAACATATTGTAGTTTTTGCTGTTGTAATTGATGAAGCAAGTTTAGAATGTCTATAAGAAAAGTACAATAATACCTTCTACAGGGGAAGGATCTGGTCCTGCTTTTTCAAAGTTTATTACCACCCCACTTTGTACTTTCTGCACCAAGGACTCCAGACACTGATTAAGCATTCTTGGAGAACATACAGAGTATGAGCGTCCTGAGATAAAAAAAAAAAAAAAAAAAAAAAAAAAAGAATAAAGTAAACTAGTTAGCTATAAGAATTCCTACCTTTAGGGAGAACTATGGTGGGGTTTCTGATAACACTAATTAACAAATATTCAATGATAAAGATTGATTTATTTTGTAATCTTAAGGAAGAATGAACAAAAATTGTTATTTCCAACCAACCAAAAATTTTTTCTACTATTTATAGGAAGATTGAACATAAAATATTAATCTGAACAAACCACAGTACTGTGGTGGGAGAATCACATATTCTATAAAATACTATGTACAATTGTTATCCAATATATCTTTAACACACATACACACACACAACATCTAGTAGCAGAAATTTCCCCCAAATCTTACTCCAACTTAAAGTATTAGCCGAAAGACTAATACAAAACACGTAGCAGATACTTCATAATCACTTAACTGGTCAACAGGCAGTTACTACGCTTTTTAAATATTGCATTTTATATATAAATGGTAGCATATACTTTTCTGAATTTCATTTGGCTTTTATATACTTGCACCTATCATAAATTAAATCCCTTTTTTGGCTATTTCAATCTACAACACTTTTAAGTTCAGAAGTCTTAAAATGCCAGCAATTAAAAAAGCAACGCCAACAGTTTAGGGCCAAGGATACGACTCAACAGCAGAGTGCTGTTCTAGCATGTACAAGGCCCTGAGTTTGATCCACAGAATGATAAAACCCCTCCCCACCAAACAACAACAACAAAAATAACTACTGAAAAGATCATTAAAACAGATTTTTAACACAAACATCTAGATCTTTGCAGTCTGATATTGTGGGCAAGAGCCACATGTGGCTATTGAGAACTTGAAATATGGCTAGTCCAAAATGAAATGTACAGTTTTGTATAAACTACATACCTGGTTTTATAGACTTAGTATGAAAAATGTAAAATTTCTTAGTAAAATTATTACCAATTTAATGTTAAAACAATATTTGGATATATTAATTTAAATAAAAATATCATTAACAATTTCATCTGTTTCTTTTTATTTTTAATGAAACTACTATGACATCTAAATTATGTTTCCATTATATAATAATGATTCACACCAACACTAAAAACCTTTACAACTAAAAATCTTCAACCTAACACCTTACAATGTTATTTGTAAGAAGCTTGATATGAAGCCCTAATCATACGAAAAAAACCCAATTTTAGAACACAAGATACATCATATTTGACATATCAAAGTAACCATATCAATTTATTATTAATCTGATTTGTAAAAGCTGCCAAGAAAACATTAGGCAGTAGTAACTTAAATTCTTAAAGTAGGCTTTACTTAGAAAAACAAGTTATTATAAAAATATTCTTACATCACAAACAATACACCTGTATACACAAAACTACCTACCAATTATTGAGTATCTATGTGCCTGACACTGTTCTAATCATTTTGTCATATTAATTTAATCCTAGCAACAGTTGTATGGGTTTTTTCTCCATTTTACAAATGAGCAAGCTTAAGGCACAGAGAGTTTAACCCACTTATTCAAGTTACTACAGTAATACAGCCAAGATTCAAATAAGGGTATTATAATAGAAGTATTAGAAATTTTTCTATGAATACACTTTGTACCCTGGAAATTACATATTAATTTGAAATCAATATTTAAAATAGAACATCTATATAGAATCATGCTTATTGGAAAGAACTGGTAAATTAAAAATTTTAAGTCAATGTATGCATGTACACAAAAAATACATTGAAAAGCTGACCACATTATATGAAAAATATTCAGATTATACAAAAGTTAAACATCTGGGGCTGGAACGGTGGCTCAGTGGTTACAGTGCTTGACTTGCATACATGAGTACACAGGTTCGAACCCCAGCACCACATACACGACAAAGTGTTGGAGCAACAAAAGCCACATGAAAAACTAAATAAAGTTGATTCTGTCTCTCTCTCACTATCCCTGTCTTAAAAAAAAAAAAAGTTAAATATCTTATGTCATAAAATTTAAGCATCTCCCCAAAGATGTCATTAAAAAATATTTTAAAGATTTTAAAGTTTTTATTTTTTTAAGAGACAATCAGAGGGGCTGGAGCAGTGGCTGGGCAGTTACGGCACTTGCCCTGCATGTGGAAGTAACACAGGTTCAAACACCAGCACCCATGTACACAACTGTCAGAGCAACGAAAGCCATGTGAAAAACTCAATAAAAATTCTGACTCACTCTCTCTCTCACTGCCCTTCTCTCTTTAAAAAAAAGAGACAATGAGAGAAAGAATTAATTCCATTTAGTTTTTAATCTGGTTTCTGTTTTTCTGATACTTAGTTGTGGATATGGTACACGGATTTGAACCCAGTTCCTAGTGCATGTCAGGCAAGTGCTCTAACCACTAAACCACTACTCCAGTCATGATTTTAAATATTACTGGCAATTCTACTTACCTAAGCTGTATTACCAATTAATTGATTAGGAAAATCTAAGGAAATCAGTTATGATCTTAGCATGAAATATTAACAAAGATGTTTTATGAAAATTAGAGAAAGTGAAGAAATGTGTCATTTGATAAATAATAAAAATCCATTATTTTGAAAGTTAAATAGCAAATTTTACTATTTACATAGTGAGCCTATATCCTACTTAATGATCCTCTTGTGCCTACTTACTGTCTGTCAAAACTTGCCCCCTGAGATGCAATTAAATTAAAAAGCTTTTGCACAGCTAAAGATTTAGTCAAGAGTCTCAAGAGAGAACCTACAGAATGGGAGAAAATCTTAGCCTGCTACACCTCGGACAGAGAGCTAATATCCAGAACATAAAAAAAAAAAAAAAGAAACACCAAAATCACAAATAATCCAATCAATAAATGGGCTACGGAACTGAAAAGAAACTTCTCAATGGAGGAAGTCCAGAAAGCCCATAAATATATGAGAAAATGCTCTACATCATTAACAATAAGAGAAATGCAAATCAAAACTTCACTGAGATTCCACCTCACTCCTGTTAGAGTGGCAAAAATGAAGAATACAAACAATGACAGATGCTGGAGGGGCTATGGGAAAAGAGGAACTTTGTTACATTGCTGGTGGGACTGCAAACTGGTACAGTCACTCTGGAAAGCAGTGTGGAGATTCAAAAAATTAGGGCTGGAACCACCTTATGACCCAGCTATCCCACTCCTGGATATTTTCTCAAAAGAGCTAGAATCGGCATATTATAGAGACACAGCTTCATCAATGTTTACAGCAGTTCAATTTACTATAGCTAAACTATGGAACCAAACCAGATGCCCCTCACTTGATGAGTAGATTCAAAAACTTTGGTACATATATACAATGGAATACTACTCAGCTGTTAGAGAAAACAATATTATGGCATTTGCAGCTAAATGGATGGAGATGGAAAAAATTATGCTAAGTGAAATATCCCAAACTCAGAGACTCAAGGGCTGAATGTTTTCTCATTTGTGGAAGCTAGAATATGATCCGTAACAGTATGATATATGGCTAACCAAATAATTACCTCAATACGTATGTATGAATTTTTACATGATCAGGGGGAACCCTGCCTAGGATGCTGGGGGATGCAGGGAGCGGGGAAGGGAATACGAAAGATATCAAGGAGACCGGAGGGAGGGAGTATGGGGAAATCAAATCAGAGGGGAACCTTCTACTTCCATGAGTAGTCCAATTAACATGGGGTTTAAGTAGGGGGAAACATGGAACCATGGGGAACCCAAAGGGGGGAACCATGGAATGACATCAGCCTTGGCTTGTTCTGTCCTTATACGTTTGTTCTTGATTGTTTGATGATGATTCCCTCCTAATTGTAAGACCATGTTTAACGAATTAAAAAAAAAAAATCTTGCCCCTTGAAATACATGACACTTTGTCCTGAAGCATGATTCTTCTGGAATTATTAATTACAGTTTCTGGAAAAAGTGTATTAGCACACACCTTCAAGCCAAGAAGTTACACTTTTGGTTACACAGAGCAACCCCTCCCCTAAAAGTCACACAGTCAACTGAAGTCAATATTAACAATTTAGTAAAATAAAGAATCAAAAGGACATTTCTAAGATAGGCAATAGTCCTTGCAGAGGCTAAGGGAGTTAATTTTATTTCTAGAAAACTCTAAACTTTTATAAAATGCCTTTATTCTTGATATTTCACCAACGTGTCTCTTAGACACTTTTAAAATTGCTATCATCCCTGTACCTCTCCCAAACCTGCCTTCTCCCCAGCATAACCATCTGAATTTATGGCACAGTCATTCCTCTCTAGTGGTTCAGACCAACTAAATCATCCGGGAATCATCCCTGATTCCTTCTTTCCTCATTGTTGTCATTCTTGGTTCTCCTTTGTATCTGTCTACTTTTACCACCTCTAAATCTAGCACTCTCAACCAAAGTCTAGTCATCTCTTACTTGTCTCCCTGCTTCCATTCTTGCCTCTCTATAACATATTCTCATCTAAAAGCTGAATCAGAAAGATCACTTTACCTATTTAAAAAGAAAAATCTCAAATGACTTCTCATCACACCTGGAAAATATTTATTATGACCTAAGAGGTCATTTAATATTTTGTCCCTGCCTGCCTCTTAAAAGTTTGGATATGAGGTACCCCTTTCCCCCTACAAGAACCTGTGATAATACAGAAATATTCAGAGGTGAAATGATTAGATTATGAGAGCTGTGACCTTATTGGTCCATCCTAGTTTGAATGGACTAAGTGGGTGCAAACTATAGGCAGGTGGGGTGTGACTGGGGTACACCGTGTAAGGCTTCATCTTCCTTGTGTTCCCTTTCCCACTCTCTTTCTCTGCTTCCTGGACAACGTGAATGGAGCAGCACTCCTCTACCACACCCTCCCACCATGATGTTCTTCCCCATCTTGGGCCTAGAGCAAAGGAGTTGCTCCACCGTGAACTGAATCCCTGAAACCATGAGCCAAAATAAACTTTTCCTCCTCTAAGTTGTCCCTCTCAAGTATTTTGGACACAGCGATGAAAAGCTAATATACTGTTTCTTTCTAAACCTAGATGTTACCCTCTACGTTTCCACAGATGTGGCCACATCAGCCTTCCTGTTGCTCCCAGATATATAAAGCACATGTCTTCCCTTTCTACTTCTTCTTTGTAGATCTCTTCCCTTTCTACTTCTTCTTTGTAGATCTCTTCCTAGGGTTAATTACATTTCTCAAGACTCTGTTCAAATGTTACCTCCTCAGAGGAAAATTACCTCAGACTACTCAGTCTCAGCCTCAAGTTGCTCTCTACTCCCAAATCCTAATGTTTCTACTTCATAGTAAGTAGTGCTCACTAAACATATTTCTTCATTTTACATAACTATTGTCTGTCATCCAGTCCAAAGACGCAAGTCTTCTACTATTCTTAATGTATTCCTAGCATCTAGAACAGTTAGTTGGCATAGAGCAAGCACTCATTAAATTACCTGATAATAAAATAAAAATGCTTACAAAGACAAATGCAAATTTTCTAGAAGCATAAATAAAAATATAAAACATTATTTTGGCAATATAGGTGAATTTCTGATTTTTCCTTAATAAACAAATTATTCTTTAATGGGAAAAATTAATGTGCATGCACATACAGTTCTCCTTGTACTAAGTTTAAAAAAAGGAAACAGGAAATGTTAGTAGTATTCGCAGATTTGTATAGTACAATACCAATGGATATTAGCTCTTTTATTCTTGCTACTTTTCAGGTGCTTTCTCTCCAAACCTTTCTTTCGTGAACATTCTTTCAAATTACAAAAGGAAGAAAACATATTATTCAGATATATGAAAAGGTGAGTGGCATTTGTGCAGTTCCCATTATTGTCTGCAAGAGCATGAAAAGTGGCAAATGAACTACCACATCAGGAAGGATCCAGGAAGTATATTCAGGGAAAACTTCCTAATTTCTTGACTAAAATTTTGGGTCATTGAAAGATATTACCAAGGGTGACTTCGGAATCTTCTCCTCTGGAGATGTTCCTTTCAAAGAATAAACAAAATAACTTTAGTACATTACTGCCCAAAGGCAAGGATATCAACTGTTACATGATTCTCAAGGTTCTTTCCAGACCCTTTGTACCACTCACTTGATTTCACACTCTGAATATTTCTGATCATGGAAAACAAAAAGTTATAGTATATACATGTCCCATAACTTCATCATAATTCTAAGTTCAAACTAAGTAATTCATAATAAGAACTTTCTAATGTGAGAATGTCTAAATTACAGCCTTAAAGCCCTTTGCAATCTGTTAAGTAAAAACATGATTTTTAACAAGTAGGTCAGTTAAAAACTAAAGTAAAAAACTAAAATTTCATGACTACAAATATGGATACCCATAGAAACCATAGGGACTATCACTGAACAATGTTATACATGTACAGGAAATTGGTAACAGGAAATTTTCAAAATTTAGATGACGAGTTGTCCTTCAAAAAAATACATACCCTTTTTAAAATTCTGTAAATTGTGAAGGCATTACAACAGTTCAGAGTATTTCTATAAAATGGGAGCATTAAATAAATGTGAACAACAAGAACTTCATCCACTTCACATACATATATATGGCTAAATCCTTTTTTGCCTGATAATTTTGCAGATTTCTAAAACCCATAGAATTTTAGAAGAAAGACATCTAAAGCATTAACTAGAACTTGCTTTTTCTCTTAACTTATGTAGCTATGCTCTCAATAGAGCACTAACTGTGTTTAAAAACTATGTTGGAGGTCCTTCTCACAGGTGAAATAATGGCACACCAGACTTTGACATTTTTAATATCAAATTCCTTAGTGAGAACTAGAATGTTCCATGAAAACAAAACCCCCATGTATTTCTTATTCGTTACTGAAGTTCTAAACCATGGAACAACACTTGATATATAGTAGGCAATCAATATATATCTATATGAAACTAAATCCACTTGCCAACCAATTTCATATTACAGAATATCTGTGCCTATTATAAATTCTATTTAAGATCCTCACTTATGTTCACTAAGCATGGTGGCTACCTGACTTGATGAATAGGTGATACATAAGTTATATAGAACCTTTTACCCATTTCCTTTAAACTATCCATATAACCTCCTTAACTCTGAGAAAAATATCATTTAACTATACATGTAGTACCAAATGGTTTTTGAAATGCTTCTCAAAACATAGTTCACAGAAAATAATGCATTTCTAAGTCATTGACAATTTTTGTAGACAGGAAAATTTAACAATTTCAAATATAGCATTTTCTATAAGGGTAAAAAAAAATACCATTCATTATGAAATCCAATAGTAACCGCGAGTATTCAAATCAAGATCACAAACCATGAATAAACGTAATTTTGAAACCACGTCTATTAATTTCTAACAAATAACTTGTTAAACAAAAACAAACATGGAATTTTAAAAATCTACATTTTAACACATTCAGATTAACTCTGCTTTAAGCCACTGAATTACTGCAGCAAAAAACTTACCCCCTGTCACTTCACACATTGGTGTGATTGCAGAGTCATCCAAAGGCACACCTGTCAACTGTTCTGATTCTACTGACATGGTGCCAGGCAACCGCAACACTAATGCAAACAGTCTCTGATCCCAACGAAAAGGTTCCTTGGTCAATTCACTTCCAGGCAAAGGAGAATTAAGAGGTAAGTGGAGCTGAAAGTAATCATGGGGAGGGAAAAATCAGTTAAGGTTTCCACACAGCATTTTTTTTAAAGCCACTTTAATAAAAAGCCACTTCACATTAAGACTGCATTGAGTCCTTATCATTCCAAAAACAAGCTTAAAAATTAAAACTTCTTCAGATACACCTAATATAATGCATGATATTGTTGTTTTAATTTTCTTAAACTTTATTCTGAAGACTTGAGTTGAAAAAAAAATTCTGTAATATTGTTAATACACTTCAGATTAGATTCAACTGACCATCAGGTTCTAGACTGCATCCAAATCAATCTTTAATCATTAAAAACAATCATGTGATACATATTAATATTTCACGTGTGTGTGTGAGGAAGAGGGATGGGAGAAAACGATTTGACCTCCTGGGTCCATGTCAGTACTTCTTCTGTTATACCACAGAAGCCTCAAACATCTCTACAGCTCTTAACTAAAAATATGCTTCATTTTATACAGGAAATACAGTCTCAAAGTATTTGCATAAAAGTAAATTTTTTTCACTAATTACATATTAAATGTATTAAAAGTGATTCTTAACCATATCTAAGTAAATGTAGAACAGTATCTAAGTAAATGTAGAACAGTTAAAGTGGTTTTCTTTGTATGTTTTTAAATAGATGTTTATTCCCATTCTCATCAAACATGCTTAATCACAATGTCTTCAAAGATTCTTAAGAATCTTAAGTCTTCAAAATGATTCTAATGGGCATCTCTGTACCAACAGAGAAAGTGTACCAATAGGATCCTTACATCAGTCTTAGTATCACTGAAATGGAGGCAATCAGACAGCACATTTTTCACATGATACAGTAAGTTCATAACAGCAAAGATCTTAAGGAAGAAAAGAAGGGACAGATGGACAGAAGAAAACAAAGAACAGAGAAAGATGGAAAGGAAAGGGAAGGGAAAAAAATTTGACTCTGAATCAAAGCATGTCTTTAGATCTAAACACCAGTTTAACAGTGAATTTTGGTGATACAGGATCAAGTTAACCATCACTGTAATAGAGTGATATGTCAAATCCAGAATTCTATAGGACAAAACACCTGATTTCTCCAGTCACTCAATGGCATGAAAAAGCTTAGAGTATGGAGAAGGGAGATTTTTGAGACAATCAGAAACATATATGTTTCCATCTTCTTAGGTCATCTTGGATTTCGTTCTTCAATGTTCGATAGTTTTCACTGAAGAGATCTTTGATTTCCCTTGTTAGGTTAATTCCCAAGTATTCTATTTTTTTCGAAGCTATTTTGAAAGGAACTGAATTCCTGACTTCTTCTTCAGTCCTGTTACTATTGTTATATCGGAAAGCTATTGATTTATGCGTGTTGATCTTGTATCCTGCCACTTTGCTAAATCTACTTATGAATTCGAGCAGTTTATTGATAGAGTTTTTTGGATCTTCCAGATACAGGATCATGTCATCAGCAAAAAGAGAGAGTTTGACTTCCTCTCTTCCTATTTTTATCCCTTTGATTTCTTTCTCTTGCCTAACTGCTCCAGCTAGGGTCTCAAGAACAATATTGAATAAAAGAGGTGAGAGCGGACATCCTTATCTTGTTCCCAAATTTAGTGGAAATGCTCTCAGCTTTTCTCTGTTTAGTATTATACTAGCTGAGGGTTTAGCATATATAGCCTTGACAAAGTTCAGAAATGGTCCTTTGAACCCCCCATCCTTTCTAGAGTTTTGAACATAAAAGGGTGCTGGATTTTATCAAAGGCCTTTTCTGCATCCAATGAGATGCCCTAAGAAGATGGAAAGATCTCCCATGCTCCTGGATAGGCAGAATTAATATAATAAAAATGGCCATTCTATCAAAAGCTTTATATAGATTTAATGCTATCCCTATAAAGATACCTATGTCGTTCTTTAAAGACATAGAAAAAGCAATTCTCAAATTCATTTGGAACAACAAGAAACCAAGAATTGCCAAAGCACTACTAAGCAAGAAAAATGAAACAGGCGGTTTTGTCATTCCAGATCTAAAACTATACTATAGAGCCATAGTAACAAAGACAGCATGGTACTGGTATCAAGACAGGGAAGAAGACCAATGGAATAGAATAGAAGACCCAGAAAC